>CAEGAF010096452.1:0-13954 GCA_903067075.1 Micropoecilia bifurca | reverse complement strand
TGTTTTTATGGGAATATGGATCTTTGAGATCAATTTGAGAAGTAATTTTGATCATATTTCACATTTTATCGTATCATGTAGAGCGCGGCGCTGGTCTTGGTCTTGACTTGGTCTCTGACCCTAAAAGTCTTGGTCTTGTCTTGGTCTCGATACACTCTGGTCTTGGTCTTGTCTTGTCTCGGGTTAGGTGGTCTTGAACACAACACTGGCATTCTCTTTGGTTTTCTCCATGCTGAATGTATTCCAGGCTTATTAGACGCATCACAGAAGCTAAAGTCCAACGTGACTGAACTGACATGCAAATAATTCTGGTCTGACCAGGCTAAAATTTCAGGTCAGGTTCGGGTTGATTGTGGCTCAAGCTCAGACCATAAGTATAAACTCTACTGCAAAGCATGCGCTCGAAAGATCCTGTTTTTGTCTGTTTTATCACTGGGATGAACGAGCTCCTGTCTGACAGTTTTAGGTTAAAATTTCATGAAATGTAAAGTTTGTTGCTTGTTTTGAGGTTTTAAGTTCATCATGATTTTTTGTGTCATGTTTTATGATGGAAAGCACTTACATCATTTACTTACTGCATTTACATTTACTTAGCGCAACTGCTTTAACATATAGTTTTTCAGGTCAGACACACTTTTTCCATTATTGTTATATGAAAAAATATTGCTATGTAAAGAATTTCTATACTGCATACCCAACTACAGTATAGACTGCAGTGCAAACATGAAAGTTGTTTGAAGGTTTGACAAACATCCTGAACAGTAAATGCATATGACATTTTTCAGAGTAGAGTTGTTTTATACCTTATAAGAACTTTCTGACCCTCAAAATCCCTTAGAAAATGGAAAACCTCCTTCAGAATGCAAACAATCATGCCCTGCTAAGCTTTTAGTGATTGCTAAATAGTTTTTTTTCACTGTCATTTTTGTCATTCTCTGAGAAGCTACCCTGTGTCCCCACCATGCTGTGTGGCTCAGCAGCTTCTCACAGCAATTCTACTCCATGACCATACCACCACTTCCTTCAGCTTTCAGGATGGAGCCATCTGAAAGCTGTCAATATGGTCGTCTGAGGTCGGATCCAAGATGGCGCCGGTGTGTGTGGCTGCTCGTCGGTCGTTCTCATGTTTGCTTATGTTTGTATTGTTTCTGACCTGTGTCATCTACGGAACTGAGTCTCTGCTGGTGTACAATTGCAACACACTTTTAGACCTCCGACCTTTGGTCCAGGATATGGAGTTATTCGACATTGCTGGCCAACAATCCTTGCCCCCACTTCTGTCAGAGATTCTGAGCCACCTGTTCCTGCGCTGCTTTCATGGCGGAGACGTCATCGTCATCGCGGTAGACAAAGCAGCCGGCTGGTGAAGCGGAAGCTTTACATGACGCACTGTTCTGCTTTTACCCAATCATCACATGGATCGTTTCTGGGCTCACGGTGCCTCGGAATTTCTTGGATTCCGTTGATATCTGCTTGGTGCCAGTGGTCAGCGTTCAAGCCCCTCTACATGCCGTCCCTGCCCTTCTCGGATCAACACATGCAGACGGTGTCTCCAAAACCTGAGACGCTGTGCCGGGTTTCCCGATCTGTTGAAGCCCAGGATCCAGCTCCTGTCAGGATTGGCCTGATAAACGCCAGGTCTCTTGTGAATCAGACTTTTATTCTTCGGGACTTTTTTAGGTCCCAGGACACGCTGGAGGGACTATGTCTCTCGGCTGGCCTGGGAACGCCTTGGGGTTCCCCCGGAGGAGCTGGAAGANAGGGAAGTCTGGGCCTCCCTTCTGAAGCTGCTGCCCCCGCGACCCGACTCCGGATAAGCGGGAGAAAATGGATGGATGGATGGATGGATGGCCTTTTTTAGGCGCCAAAACCTGGATTTTCTGTGTGTGACTGAGACGTGGCTGAGTGATGGTGAATCCAGAGCGCGCTATCTGAGCTTTTACCAGTGAATTGTTCTTATTGTAATTCACCAGGGGCTTCGGGGAGACGGTGAGGCACAGCTACTGTCTACAAACAGGACTACAAATCTAAGCAGTGTTTTCTACAGACGTCTTTCCCCAGCTTTGAGTTTACGTCATTTGAAATGAGACATGTAAACCCAGTTTTCTGTGCTGTCGTCTACTGCCCCCCCTCCACCCCCTTCTGGACTCTTTTAACCTGGTACAGGCCGTATCCGGTCCTACACATGAGCACAGACACACATTGGACCTGGTCATTTCCTGCGGTCTGACTGTGACTAACCTGGAAATCTGTGACTCTGTGTTCTCGGATCACCTGCCTGTTTTATTCACTGTTAGTTTGACACCTATCACAGTTAAAACTTGTGCTGCTTTTTGGCCTTGTCAGATTATTAACCCTTCCACTGCCACTCAGTTCTCCACTGCTTTTATTCAGCTCTGTGGATCATCTGACTTCCTCCACTCTGATACAGAAGACCTCTGGTCCTGGTTCTATTCTTCCTGTCAAACCATCCTGGATTTGGTTGCTCCATTAAAAACCAGGCAGCCAAGGATTAAACCTGAGCCTTGGTTTAATAACAGAACTCGTGCTGCAAGGAAGGAATGTTGTTGTGTTGAATGCAGATGGAAAAAGGATAAACTGCGGGTTACTCTTCAGATGTTAAAAGACTGCTGGCATCTCTACCAGAGCATGGCTAAAAGGGAATATTTGGGAAATATAATTTCCTCAAACAGCCATAACTCACATGTTTTATTTCACACCATTGACTCTGTGCTTAATATTCTACAGAATACCTGTTTGGGAGCTTCTCCTGACATGTGTGATCATTTTCTGCGTTTCTTTATTGAAAAAGTTGGTAGTACCAGGGCTCTTATCACAGCTCCTGACTCTGACCCCTCTGATTCGGTCCCTTGTTCTGCTGCTTTCAATCAATTTGAGCCTGTGACTGTCTCACTTTTAGAGGATGTGGTTGGCCACATTAAGCCATCAGGTTCTCCACGTGATCTTGTCCATCCACGATTTTTTAAAGATATTTTATCTAGCATATGGCAGCCTGTTCTTGCAATTATAAAAAGCAGTCTGTCCTCAGGTGTGGTGCCCGCTGGTTTTATACATGCAGTAGTGCAGCCACTGCTTAAAAAACCTGGCCTTTATCCTACTGCTCTCGCAAATCATTGCCCTATTTTGAAGCTGCCTTTTTTTTCTAAGGTTTTAGAAAAAATTGTGTACTGTCAGCTGAAACAGTTTTTAGATGACAATGGCATTCTAGAGGTTTTTCAGTCTCTTCATAGTACAGAATCTACTTTAATAAGAGTTTTTAATGACATCCTTCTTGCATGTGATTCTGGTAACCATGTTGTTCTGATTTTACTTGACCTAACTGCTGCCTTTGATACAGTAGACCATGGCATTTTAATATCGTGATTACATCACATTGTTGGTATTGATGGCACTGTTCTTAAATGGTTCCGGTCCAACCTGGAGGAGAGAACATTTTCAGTGAAAATTAGTGACTGAGTCATCTGCTTATTCAATGACTTATGGTGTCCCGCAGGGCTCAATTCTGGGCACACTGCTTTTCGCTCTGTATTTACTGCCTCTGGGTTCCATCCTCAGGAAACATGGGACTCTATTTAATTGTTATGCTGATGATTGTCAGATTTATTTGCCGATGAAGCAGAAGGATGTACATTCAATCACACATCTCCTGGCATGTTTAGGTGATATTAAAGCTTGGTTGGCCTTGAACTTTTTAAATTTTAATGAAAGGAAAACAGAGGTGATGTGTTTGGACCCAGTGGCTCCTGTGAGTCCTCCTCTGTTGACCTTGGACCTTTGGAGGTATATTTTAAACTTGTTATTACAAATCTTGGTTTTAAGGTGGACAGTGATTTTAAATTGGACAGCCAAATCAGAACTGTGGTTAAGTCCAGCTTTTATCATTTAAGGCGATTGGCATCAGCGAAATCTTTTCTTTCCAGGCAGCATTTTGAAACGGTGATCCACGCTTTTATTTTGATTACTGTAATGCATTTTATCTGGGAGTCAGTCAGTCGCTGCTCTCACGTCTGCAACTAGAACAGAATACTGCTGCACGACTTCTGACAGGAACTCGAAAGAGGGAACATGTGACCCATGTCGTGGCCTCACTTCACTGGCTGCTTGTATATTTTAGGATTCATTTTTAAATTCTTATGTTCGCTTTTAATCACTGCATCATTTTGCCCTGGCTGACCTCTCTGAGCTTCTTCACCCCTACATACCTTATCAGTCTCTCAGGTCAGCAGATCAGCTGCTATTGGAGGTACCAAGATCCAGAAGGGAGCTCAGAGGGGACAGGGCTTCTCTGTCATGGGTCCTAAGTTATGGAATGACTTGCCTTTGCCGGTCAGAAAGGCTCCTTCACTGTCCACTTTTAAAGTTCGTCTTAAAACCCATCTATTTTACTTGGCTTTCAACACCAGCGGGATCTAGTTTTAAATTGTATGTTTTTGTTTTTAAACTGTACATTTTTATTTTTTTTATTATGTTGTGTTTTAATGTACAGAACTTTGTATCAGCTGTGGTTGTTTTAAAGTGCTTTATAAATAAAGTTGGTTTGATTTGGATTAAAGATTGCACCATGCTAGCACAAAGCTACCACACCCAAGTGTGATTTTCAGAAGTCCTGATTAAACTTTCCAGCACAGTGTCAATCCCCACAGCTCCCCTGCTCCCATACTCCACCTGGGACCCTCATATGCTGCCACCACAATTTTGTGCATGTCATAGTTCAAACACATGTCCCTTAAAATTGTGGAAATGTTCCTGCTCTCATAGCATCCATCAGCTTTTGGCTTTAGGAAGAAAATCTGAAAATCTTTTTAGAAAGAACTACAACCTTGTTTCTGTCATGTGAATGTTCGGACCTGAAGTGTGTTATCTGGTTCTCCAATAGAGCAATGAGACGATGTCTGACAGCCTCAAACTGCTCCTTCTCCTCCACAGTCACTGTACCCGTCCCATCAGGCCTGAGGAGACAAACAGCACAATATGAGCTAAATCTGCAACCGTCAGTCTAGCATGGAGGCAAATTATAATGAGGTGACTCATCATCAATATTTTGTCTTATGCAAAAAAAAACACATTTGAGTAATGTTAAAAATGAGTAAAGAAATAGTCAAAAATACCAATTACATCATGTGTTCCTTTAAAAGAAAATATTACAAAGTGAACGAATAGTTCACCTCAACAAATTAGACAAGCAAATTTACAAACTATTGTTCACTCTGATTCTCTGCTGTTTTGAGTTTCTAATTCTTCCTTTGTTCATGTTGCTAGGGAAGCTGAGACCTTCTGGACTGCAGGGGGCGCTCCTGCAGACCTCCTGAACTATATCAGCCATCTTCCATGGTGTTGTTTGTTGGAGCAGCAGCTTCTCTACAGATGAGAGGAAGTGGCTAGATGAGCTCTACTCCTAGCATGGATGGCCTTTGACCTACTGCAGGTGGTGAGACAGGGGGACTCTGGCTAACCTAACATCACTGATGAACAGTGTGTCAATGGATAGGACTTCAGTCAATTTTGTATTCAAGTTAATTGCAGGATCTATCATTTATTATTCAAAATTATTCACATTTTATTTTAAATGCATATATTTACAAAATAAACATAATACAAAAACATATTTTGCTCCAATTGTTTCCAATCTGTAATTCAGGTTCTTCAGTCAGCCTATTGGTGTAAAGTACTGTTAAACCTACTCCACTTTTCCAGGAAGCTCTGATCATTCATGGAATTTCTTTGGAAATGTGGCCAGTGGATGCTGACATTAGCATTGGGAACATCTGTGCTGCTGCTATACACTTAGCATTCACAGTGCTGGTTCTGTTGGACCTTTGTCACTGTTGACCAGTGGTCCCCAAACTACTGCCCGCGGGCCGGATCCGGCCCACCTCCACATTTGGTCCCCCCTGAACAATACTAGAGAGAATTTAGATTTTTTTTCATATACCGTATTTGCCAGACTATACGCCGCTACTTTTTTCCTAAGCTTTGAACCATGCGGCTTATCGTCCGGTGCGGCTTATATGTTGATTTTTCTTCAACCACCAGGGGGCTCTTTAGCAGGAAGGGAATCGCTGGAAGTCAAAATTGGAAATAAAAGAAGAAAGCGCCCATTAAAATGGAATTAGGTTTTAATAGGGAATTGAAATTTGAGAATGTTGTTAATCAGTTAAATAGCATTGAGGGTGAAAGAAGATTTTTAGTTTTTTTTAAATAATACTGGGATCATTATGAGAATATGAGGTATAGATATTAGGATCCAGTAGATGGCAGCAGAGAAACAATAATGGATGCAAGCTGCCATTGAAATTTAAAGAAGAATAAGGAACCACCCATTTTCATTTAGCACAAGCTAGTAGCAGATACAAAGGATCAGCACTTTTACTGTTAACAGTTATCGTTCGGAAACTACCGTAATCAATCCAGCTAAATCAAAACTTGGCAACTTTTTCTTTTTCAACCGTAATAAATGTGATATTCAGTTGACCTGTTGTGACTCAAATTTTGGGTGTCCGCCCCTCTAGTGCATCGTTGTGGAAAACCTAGAGCGGCAGAGCTATCTGAGGCTTATATGTGTATGTTTACTTTATTTAAAAAACAAAGTTTGGAGTTGCGGCTTATAGTCCGGAAAATATATTTATTTAATAAATAGTCTTATTTCATTAATAGTGTTATTTCCTGGATTTTTTCTGTGAAGAACCCAGATAGGATTATTTGATTGTGCTTTCTGAAAAACAATACATTTTTACATTTAGGCTCTCCTGCAATCGTCACACTTTTTCTGTTACAAACCAACTCCGGCCCCCACCAGAGAAGGAAAAGGTTATGTGGCCCTCACAGGGAAACGTTTGGGGACCCCTGCTGTTGACAATGACATATTACCCTATTGGGTAGGGCTTTCCAGCCCTAGACCCAACTTCTAGGGATTTCTTTGTTTCAATAGGTAACTTCTCATTGAAGCATAGAGAAGTCACATGTGGGGTACCTCAAAGTTCAATCTTAGAACCCCTCTTATTCAATATCTATATGTTCCCACTGGCTCAGGTTATAACAGGTGATAAGATTAGTTACCATAATTATGCAGGTGATACACAGCTCTATATTACAATGTCACCAGGTGACTCTGACCCCATTCAAGTGCTGAACAGATGCTTACACTAGATAAATGTGTGGCGCAACCTTCTCCATCCCATCAGATCATTTTTTGAAGCAAAACGAACCCTACTTTAACACAAATCAATGTTGCTTGTTAAATTCTACCAATCTTACCAATTTGAATTGAATCTGAATCAGATGTATGGTTGCACCAGAAGCATGCAGGTTTTGACTCTGGGCTTTTGTATGTCTAAAACAAGTGATTAAATGCATTAAAAACACATCGAAGTCCAGACCATACTTCAACAGAGTTGAACCTCAGAAATAACTCATGTGGTTATGAACATAACAGTGACATGAAAGTTTGCATCAGTGTGAATATGTCAGGCATGAACAATCGTTCACATCTTCTGATGGTGGATTGAGACATGCAGTAATTCTTCAGAATGGTTCTGAGTCTCATACGCTGTTGCAGTTTTGATTTTTGAATCTCTTCAACTCTTAAAGCACTGTCTTACAAACACAAAGGCAGAACCATTTTCTGAGCATCTTCAGGCCTGTATTATATCAAGTTTAACTACATAAACAAATAAAAAATCATGATGATTATCAACCCTCATCATAATTCACTCGCTGGCTGTTTATTTCACCAGTTGGGTCACCTTATGCCTACTGAACTGCCTTAGTCCTTTGTGGCATAGATTCATCAAGATACTGGAAACATTCCTCAGAGTCTGGTTCATATTAAAAAGTTGCTGCAGATGTGTCGGCTGTTCATTCATGATGCACATTCTGCACAATCCACCACATCCCAAAGGTTCTCTATTGGATTGAGATCTGGTGACTGTGGAGGTCATTCGAGTTCAGTGAATACATTGTTGTGTTCAAGAAACTAGTCTGACATGATTTGCACTTTATGACATGGCTCATTATTCTGCTGGATGTAGCCATCAAAAGATGGGTACAGTGTGGTCATAAAGGGATGGACATGGTTAGCAACAATACTCAGGTAGGCTGTGATGTCAACACGATGCTCAGTTAGTATGAATGGGCCCTAAGTGTGCCAGGAAATTATCCCCCAAACCACTGCACCACCACCACCAGCCTGAACCGTTGATACAAGGCAGGATTGACTCATGCTTTCATGTTGTTGACGCCAAATTCTGATGCTACCATCCAAACGTCGTAGCAGAAATCGAGACTCATCAAATCGGGCAACATTTTTCCAATCTTCTAATTGTCCAATTCTGGTGATCCTGTGTGAATTTTGGCCTCAGTTTCCTGTTCTTAGCTGATAGGAGTGGCACCCGGTGTGGTGTTCTGCTGCTGTTGCGCATCTGCCTTAAGATTTGACGTGTTGTGCATCCAGAGATGCTCTTCTGCATACCTCGATTGCAACGAGTGGTTATTTCAGCTACTGTCACAGTTCTATCAGCTTGAACCAATCTGGCCATTCTCCTCTAACCTCCAGCATCAACAGGCATTTGCTCCCGTAGAACTGCCGCTCACTGGATATTTTCTCTCTTTCTGGAACATTCTCAGTAAAAACCTAGAGATGTTTGTGTGTGAAAATCCTAGTAGATCAGCGGTTTCTGAAATACTCATGGTATACTAATACTAATGTTGTTGGTGCCATCACCTTGAATCACCTTTCTTCCTCTTTCTGATGCTTGGTTTGAACTGCAGCAAATAGTCCTGTCCATGTCTACATGCCTAAATGCCTTGAGTTGCTGTCATGTGATTAATGCCATATGCATTAATGTTCAACTGCCACTCAAGTGGCCGGTGAGCATATGTCCTAACTGTTGATCATTTATAGAATAACAGAGTACTTATCTTCAAATCTGGTAATTTATATTGCTTCACAAATACACAGCTCACAAAATGTTGTGGGATGTTGTGTTTTGCCAATTTTTTGTCATTGGCAAAACAAAAAATAAATATGTGTTTCAATACAAAAAAAATTACAGGAATAAATCTTTACATCATGACAAAAATATCTTTATGTTTCTTTGGTTGACTCCTGTTGTATTTTATCTGTATTTTCTATTTTTAAAAAGTCAATGCATGTAAACTCAAAATCTTTTATTGATATATGCCCGTTTTCATTTGTGTTAGCAGACTATGTAACACTAAATTATGAGTTATGTGAGGATGTTATACATCAGACTGCCTTTGATGTGCTGAGCATCCTGAGCAAAACAGACATAGCGCTTGAAACATCAAGAAGCAAAAGACACAGTCAGAAATGATTACAGGAATAATGAAAATGATTTCAAACAGCTCAGGGTCCGTCTTTGCCTTCACTTTCATTCTCTTTCTTACAAGTCGGAATAGCTTGTTTTTGCCAAACAAACCAATCAAGCTGCTACACATTCCAGCATGACCTCAGAGTCAACCAATCAAACAAGGAGCATCTCCGACTCATCTCGTTCCTCACAACCCATCTGGCTGGCAGCAAGAGAAGAAGGGGAAAAAAATGTTAGTTGAATGCTTCATTAATGTTTTTAAATCCTCCGTTCCCCTCTTGCCTTCGTCTGAATAGGCACTCTGGTGAAAAAGGAAAAAAATGCAATCAGTACTCAGAGCAACCAGCCTTGACTTTCTGGGCTTTCTCTACGTGGCTGAAAGAGAAAAGCAGCCTCTCTAAACGGCACTCGCGGCTGCCGGAGGGGAGACGCACAGAGGTTGTCTTTTAATGAGTTGTTCTTATAAAAGCCTTCAGTGGTTCAGCCTCTGACCATGGCGCCTTGAGTACCAACAACAGTGCTCAGCTTCTGTTCATGTGTTCCCAACTAGCCAAAGTCGAAACTAATAGCAGGATAAAAAAAAGCAGCAGAAAGTTTGGGACACAGTCACGTGAATTCAGGAGATTCTTCATCCATCCAAACATGGCAATAACACATTTATTCTTTAGCTTTATGCTGAAGAACACAGCAGTGTTGCTGCAACATAGCCATGAAAAATTGTTTGACTTATCTATAAATGTACTTGCTGAGTTTAAATCTGATTCTGTCAAAACAATCTGTGCATCTGTCAGGAAAAACATTTTGGGGTTTGTGATTATACATTGTGATTTTTTTTTGTTTGTGATTATACATTGAATTATAATCAATGGAAATTTAGCTAAAAAAATCAAGACAAAATGCAAAATTGAACAAAATTATCTCTTTCAGTGTAACAGTACAGCAACTAATATATACAGAAAGTATTTCAGCTTTGAGAAAAATGACGCAATCGGCTATTCATTAAAACATATTTCTGAAAGACATCTCGCAAAATGCAACAAATTGGGGCTGTATAGCATGTGTTAGGATGGTGACTGTGTGAAACCACCTTCATCATTCCTCTTCATTTATTCAATAATGAGAGCAGAGATTTTTTGCACATGAGCACCTGTTAGGACATATTATAAAATCTGTTGTTCTCAAAATCTGTCAGTGCGTTACCACTCCCTGAGCATATTTAACAAGCGCTGCTTAATCCCGAGGGGATAAGTGTGAGTGTGTATTCTGGTTTTCATGTGGAAGGAGCTTTATTCGCTCTGAAACACCCACCCGTCCACCCCCACCCATCATGTGACTGACAAATAAAACCGTGATGGGTGTGCGATCAGGTGAGCTTGGTAGATGGAGGTCCGACCCTGACTCCAGCCTGGGCCCCAGTTAAAGCCAGCTGTCCTGTAATTCCGGTTGTTCCTGTTCCTCAAATGATCAGTCTGAGGCCCTGGATCGGATGTAAAACTGAAAACTGACAATCTGTTTTACAGCCGTCCCTCATTCTAAATCAGAATAGATTCAAAGTGATTGTTTAAGCTAATGTAGCAAAATCTGTTCAAATTATTAAAATTAACTTTTAATGGATCCTACATCATACACCACCAATTTAATGTAAATACATAACTGAACTGTGGATCCACTTTCCAAGAGGATGTTTCCCAGCATACTGTTTCCTTGGACCAGACCTCACCCACACATGCTAATAGCCAAATGGTGCTTCATATTTATCAGTTTAGCTTGGAAAGTGATGCCAGCAACAGAAACATAAGGGAAAAAATGACTCATCAACCAATGATAATTTCACCAAGATTAAAAACAGAACCTGTAACAGCTTTCATTTCTTATTTCTATTTTTCTGTTATTTTTGTTGTAAATAATAAGCTACAGCAATGTTTTTTTCTGATTAAGTCCTCATGGAATGGAAAGCCTCATTGAGTTTTTAATAATAAGTGACTAAATGTTGTCAAGAACAAAACAAGTCAAGCATTCACATTTAAAAAAGGTTTGACAAGTCATTTTATGAAGTTTTCCAAAAAGCCATAAAAACCCAGACAAAGAAGGAATGAAAACAAAAGCTTAGAGAACTCTCCTCATCAAGGTGTGACGGCAGTTACTGCAACAAATTGGTTAGAAGACGAACAGTTTTCCATGAAAAAAATGAGTTCAACATAAGCTTTCAAAATGATTCATGAAACTCAATTTGTGCCCCAAATGAGAAGCAGCCTTCACCTCCCAGCAATCGAATTACAGCAGAAAATAAATATCTGAGGGATCTGGCTGGCAGGAAGCCAGAGGCAGAGCGGCCGCAGCTCAGAGAAACACAGCACAGCGCAGTGTTGGGTTTGTTAGCTCTCACAGCAGAGCGGGAACGACAGCTTGTTGAGGATCAGACACATTGTTGCTGCTAAATGAAGCGATCATGTTGTAGGCGAGGCTGCTGTCAGCAAGCAACTCAGGGACTCTGGGTGGGGGCAGGAGGGCTGTCAGCCTGACAGTCAGCATCTACGCAGACTTCTGGTGGTGTGTTTACATTGGGTGCTGCTGGAGTGTAAATGATAAGAACCGTATCCTCCTGCGGGTTCCATCAAACCCTTTGGCTGTTTGTTGCAGATGGCAGCTGATTGGAGCCATCAGCAGCGATGTTCGGTGAATGCTGTGGCACAGTGCTGGGTGTGGATGCCACTTCACCTTAGGAGGTGCATAAAGGAGGAGAAGCTGAGTGGCAGGTGATCTTATGTGTCACTCTCCTCCTCCCAATCACCTCTGTGGATGCAGCAGGTTGATGTGTGCAGGGCTGGGGGAGGTTAAACCCCTGTCACATCCTGTGTCTGTGTGCTGTGGACGGTCCAGAAAATAGAAGATCTGACTTGACATGTGAGAGGGAGGAGAGCAGCTTCTCCTGGCTCCTGTAATGCTCCTTTAACCCTGGTTCCACCTCCACTTCATCAAACCTCCGCCCTGCAGAACATTCACTCGCATCCAGCTGATCAGCTCCAAACTCTTCATGCTTTCAAACAACAACCTTTAATAAACTAATAGTTATCAGTGGAATCTCCCTTCAGACAACCAAGAAGCATGACAGTTGTGCCCAATGGTAAGTATTAAAATAACCATCTCCACCGCCACCATCCAAGAACAAACCCTAATGCTGAGCAAAGGACAAAAACAGTAAAAACAAGTTAAATTTAAAAAAACACTTTCTGTAGTAACTAGCTGATACAGGAAATAAATACATAAATACACAAATAAAGAAACAAAATGAAGTGCAAACGCAACTGTGTTATGAGCTTTTGCTTAATAAGGACAACAACATTAAAGCAGAAGACCTACAAAAAGGTATTTCTGGTATGGGTTCCTTCACAGAGATTATGACAGTAAAATTTTTGTCTTTTTGATTTGTTCATAAAACGAGATTTAAAAGAATGAGTAAAGAACACAGTGACTTGCATTAGAACTAGTTTTTCAGTTCTGCACACAGCGAAATAAACCCTGTCCTCAAAACTGAGGAACGAAAGGATCAAATGATTACGGAAAAAGTTGATCAGAGAAATTTGTATAGTTTTTATTTGGATTTTCAATTTTAGAAGCAGGTTGTTGAGAAACAGGCTGTGATGTGAAAGTTAAATGTAAGTAAGTAAAGTATGATGTCTTAGTCTAGTTACTGTAATTTCTGGATTATTAAGCACACCTGAATATAGGCCACACCCACTGACTGAGAAAAAACAAACATATCGGCCACCCAGATCATTCATGGGACTTCTTTGGAAATGTGGCCAGTGGATGCTGACATTAGCTGACATTAAATGATCATTTTGTAGTCTCTTCCCATGACTAATCAATTTGACTGTCTTATCTGTACATAGAGAATCTATAACTTATTATTTTGAGTCACTGATATGTTAACTGACAGAATTTTGAGCTGAACTAAGAATTTTTCAAGCAAACAAATGCTATTTTTGCTGTTTCTACAAATTGTTTTGAGAAATGCGCTTACTGTTTTGTAAATGCCAGCAATGACTTGAGAAATGCACCAAAAGTGACAGAGAAAAACTAACATAGCATAAATTATCTCAGATGTATCTATTTGTTTGCCTGTATGAAAAGTGTTCACATTTACAGCTTTGTTTCTGTTAGTTTGCAGGAATTGAAACTTGCATAAATGGTTGAAGACAAAATTATTGGCCTTCATGAGACTCGGATAAATGGTGAGCATCTATTTCATAAATTGCCTAAAACAGTTCTATTTGTTTTTATTTATGTTTTTTGTTTGTGTATTTTGTCTGGTTGCAGAGAGGATCAGTCAACAATCAAAGGTTTAAGAACTACTGAATTTTCAGTCAGAAATGATCACACCACCTAGTTGAAGTACCAGACTCCATATGCAAGTAAAAAAGGTGAAACAAACATTTAAGTGAATGGTGCATTTATATGATGTTCATGTAGTGCATCTTTCTAACGTTTTCCAGCAGAGAGGAAACACCTGATTGACAACATGCCAGTCTCAACTTCAACCTGTGACTGGGAAGAAAGATCACAACCATCCTGAGCAAAGTCTGAACTCAGTGACTTGTTAC
>CAEGAF010096440.1:0-10297 GCA_903067075.1 Micropoecilia bifurca | reverse complement strand
TCTGTTTTTATTTTAATTTTAAATTGTGTAAAGCACTTTGAAATGCCTTGCTGCTGAAATGTGCTATACAAATAAAATTTGATTGATTGATTGATGGATAAAGTTTGTCCAAAAAGCAGAACATTGAAACTGAAAATCTATTTTGAATTTTCTCTTTCGGACTTGACGCTCTTTTCAAACTTTTGGCCCAGTTCGGCGTGTGGGTGACGCCTCAGGAGAGCAGCGGGACTGTGGGAACGCAACTGGCACCAAACAAAAGCAGAACAAAATGTTCCCTGCCGTTACATTCAGCAACCAGGGGAATCAGAAATTACTTTGAAAACATCATCAACATTCTGTCAACACTCAGCTGGAAAAGATGTGACGTGACAAATTTGGTTTGCCTCAGGTAAAAACAACTTTCTACCCCAGAAATGTCTCCCAGCAGTGGAGCTGGAGCTGATCTGCCGTTCAGATCCCGGCACGTCTCACCTGTTGTGTCTGAACGGTTTGTGGTTGCAGGGGAACCACTCCTTGGCTCCCACAACCCGGCCGTCGATGTAATAACCCAGCAGGTTCTTCAGATGCTGTGGAGCTTCCCATTGGACGAACACAGAGGACTTGGTGTTTCTGGTGGCAACAATCTTCCCCGGTGCAGAGGGAACGCCTGTCCAATCAAAAACCATCAGTTAAAGAGCTCAGGATCCATTTACTCCACACTGAATGCATTTAAATTAACTCTGGAGTCAAATGGAAAGTGTTATGTTGAATCAAAAATTCAGAATCTACAAAAATAAAAGTCACATTGATTACATTAAAATCATGTTTAAAGTCTGAAGCTGAGCTAAAAAAGGACAGAGAACAATTTTAGAGAAATCTAAGACATGATACCTTATATCTTCTTCAATATAGTAGTCAGGTGAACAACTCTTTGTAAAGTGTTTATTGTGTTTTTAGTGAAACAAACTGGAACAATTTATTTAGTGAAACAAGAAGGTGGTTTTGTTTTTCAAGACATAAAGACATAAAGTGGGAGACAAATACATTGGTGCTTTCACAGCAAACTGAAGGAGTGCATCAAGAAAAGAAAAGCCATTGTTGATTTAAATTAAAGGTGCAAGACTCCGTAAAAAAGTGATTTATGATTTTATTCATACATACCAACCGGCAGCTCAAAACCTGCAACACACAGTCATTTTTAAAAATCTGGCTAAACTTAAACATTTTACATGTTGTGAGGTAAATATTTATATTTAATCATGTAAAACTCTCGGCTCCAAACTATGGGATGTTGTGTGGAAAGTTGCACAGTCAAAAATTAGAGTAATTTGGGTTAAGGAGAAAAACATAAAAGTTAATTTATTTTTCAAAATAAAGTTAATTTATTTTTCTTTCACAATATCATGTCAGTTTCAAACTAAGTATTTAGTTTGGAGTTAAATACTTAGTTTCACACCAAATATTAGGTCCAAACTAAATATTTTTACTTAGAACATAAATATTTAGCTTCAAACAAAATATGTAGCTAAAAGCTAAATATTTAGTACAAAGCTAAATATTTAGCACAAATCTACATATTTTCAGAGCAATCTAAATATTTTATTTGTTAACCAGATATGTGGCTTATTTAACTTTAAAACTAAATATTTAGTTTGAAGGTACAGTTTAGTTTCCAAACTAAATAATGCATTAAATATTTGGTTTGAAATTGTGACATTTAAAAATGAATGAATATTAAGGTGAGAAACAGACTTTGAAAAATACTTTTCCTTTTCTTTTCTTTTGACAGACTAAATAACCCAAATTATTGACTGTGTAACTTTAGAAACGACACTCGTTAAAAAAAATAAAATAATTTCACGATGCTGCTTTTCTATAAATCAGGGAATCTGTTTGAATTTATGGAGACACAAACTGGTGAGATAATTCTCAGTTTATCTCTTCAGGAATAAAATAAAAGTCAATAAAAGTTTCAACCCAAAGGAAAACAGTCATGAGGCTTTAAAACGCACATAAAAGCGATTCATATTAAATATTGACACTCTGAGAACAACAATAAAGGTTTATCTATTCCCGATTGGCGCAGTGAAGCAGTGTAGACCTGGCTGCTCTTACCATCCTCATCGACCTTTTGGATGGGCTCCGAAGGCGCCGACGCCTCGCTGGAGCCGTACATGTTGACGGAAAAGACTCGGAACTGGTACTTTTGCCCATCTTGCAAATCAAAAACCGGGAAACGGGGCGAGTGCAGTTTGACGGCTGTGTTGATCCGCTGCCAAGCTCCAGTGCCTGCTAAGCACTGTGGGAGGAGGGAGGCATAGATGGTAGAGCTCCCATGAAAACCCACAGAGACGTCATGGACGCTGCAACAGCTCAGCTTGTTGGATAGATCCAAACAGACGGGAACTATTTCCATTACTGGGATGTTTCCAGCTTCCACTTGACCAGTGGTTCTTAACCTTTTTTGATGTACCAAACCCCCCAGTTTCATATGCGCATTCACTGAACCCTTCTTATACATCTTCCCCCCCCCGCAGAGACAAAAAATACTTTGCAGTAATCTGATTTTGTAGATGTATTAGCTGTGTTTCCACCTCCACGCCACTAGAGGCAGTAGCAACTCCGAAAAGATGCGACTAAGGAGCAGATTTAGACTATAGAATTTGGTAAAAACGGTGAGTTTTGCTGAAGACAAAAGTTCAAATTCATGCTGAGAGTGAAGGTCCTTCAATCAGGGCTCCTCCTCCTCAGCTCTGATTGGCTAAGCAATGTAACGTGATCCTCTGATTGGCTAAGCAATGTAATGTGATCCTCTGCAGCAAGTGATGGCAAAGTGTGGCGTCATCACGACTTTACACAAGTGTGTCTTTACCTGGGCGATAGAGGTTCCGCCGAACCCCTGAGACCGACTCACCGAACCCCTGGGGTTCATAGAACCCAGGTTAAGAACCACTGATCTAGACGCTTAAAGCTGCAGTATGCAACTTTTATAAAACATCTTTTCTTTACATATTTGTTGAAACTGAAACCATGTTGTGACTTTATGGTATGACACAGATAGTTTGTGTAAAAACCTGAGCTCCCAGTGCTAACTGGGAACAACCAATCAGAGCCAGGAGGCGGATCTTAACTAATGATTCCTCCAATGATTCTGCTACCTCGATTGTTAAAATTACTTAAGGAAAATTATAAGCTTCATTAAATGATGTTTTATTACAGTGGTCAACAACCAAAACACTGTCTGGGGTTGTTCAACGGTTTGATGTGCTGAACTCAAAAATCACATTGATTTTGCTGGTTCAGGCCAACATCCTGGACTATGGAGCAACATGAGCATCAAAATGCATGACTTGTTCTCACATGTGGATCAGTTTCCTGAGAATCAATGAGTGAAGAGCAGGAGGAGAGAAGAGATGGAGGGTTTTACACAGTCAAGATGCAATGTTCAGATTACATGCCCTTACAGAAATCCAAGTTTTCAACATTTAACTAACACTCTGTTAGAAAACTATTTCTTTTTCTCCTAAAGCCTTTTTTGGGTGATAAATATTAATGGAAATTAATTGATAATTTCACAAATACTTAATCAATTTTGTCAGAAGATTAGATTTCTCTAAATCAAATTAGAACAAAAATCTGACCTGATTGAGAAAAATTGATGTAATTTTTGGATTTAGAAGTGGAAAATATTCCCAATTCAGCTGAAAAAACATAGACAACATCCAAAAAATATGTTTTTGTATTTGACGCACTGTGTTGCGACCGGGTGATTATTCATGTTGCGCAACGCTCTCACTTCCACCTGCAAGTTGTTGACTAAACCTAACAGTCCAATTTTCAAATTTCATCCCAGGAAATTTTCTCAATGTCAAATTTATTTATATAGCACTTTAAAACAGGTATAAACTGCACCAAAGTGCTGTACAAGAACGACAACAAAAAATAACAAAACAGAGCACAAACAATACATCAATTAAATGCCAAAGAGTAAAAATGAGTTTTAAGAAGCGATTTAAAATGATCCAGGCTGTGGGCAGATCTAATCTGGAAAGGTAAGTTATTCCATAAAACAGGAGCAGCAACAGAAAAACTCTATCTCCTTTCCTCTTACGTTGAGTCTGGTGAAGATGTCCGGATTTTATCGTTTTCCGGAGACAAGTAAGAATCGTTACATTGACTGACGCGATGCCTGGAGGACGGCAGCCTTTCTCCTCCTGTCACGTTGAATTGCATCTCTGCCATTAGCACATTGAGCAGCAAGTACATGAGGTTGACTGACAGCGTTAAGCCCCTCCTCCTGGCTCTGATTGGTGGGTTTTGGTTGCACGTTGTGCATTTCATCAGACGCCAAAACAATTCAGTGAGAAAGTTAAGGAGATCCATCTTTTCACGAATTATCTATCTCATATCATACACCAGCAACATGTTAACAGTTTTTAAATAAATGTTACATGTTGCAGCTTTAAGCAGTTTAGACAAGTGAATGTTTACGGTTCTGTTTTGTGCAGCAAAGATGCTACCGAGTGTCTACTGGTGAAAATAAAGGGCAAACGGCGAAGCAACACGCACCTTTTCAACAACGTACCAGAGCGGAGCTCGTCCACGAGGGCTGGGAGGCGTCCAGCTCAGCACCACGTACGATTTCAAAACCTCTGACGCATGAACGTCCGTGGGCTCGCCAGGGACAGTTACGTAGCCTGGATCGGGAGTGAATGCCTCTCAGGTTCAACGCACACACAGCAGAAGCCATTGAAGGAGTCCCAGTATGAAGGCTAAGATTTTCAGTTTCTCTCCAACAGAGAGGAGAAAACTGCTCTCGGTAATTCAGTTTATTTAATTATTTTAAGAAATAAACAACCCCTGTCTCATATAAGCGTCTATATTGGATTTACTGTTTAGAAGGAAAGCAGGACTCCAGCAACAACCCTGTCTGTGTCCTGTGTGTTATTTTCACTTTAATTTGATGGGTTTAATCAGTGTTTCGAGTTATTGGCGTAGGGTAGAGAATGACGAGTTATCAGGCTTAGTAAAAAATTAAACACTCTATTAAAGTGTGAACAGAAAAGCTGAAAGAAAACAAAGTGGGAGAATCCAATGCTCTGTTAAAAAATTAATTTGTTAGAAATTCAAAAAATACTAAATAGAGTTTAACCACCAACAAACCACCAGAAGCAACAGAAATGACCAAAACCTACCACTGAGGTCAGGTCTGGAGGAAGAGCTACACAGGGCGGCGCAACAAGAGGAACAGAAGAACAGATCTACAAAATCCTAGACAAACAGACCACAGAAACAATCCAGCATCTCCCAGCACAGGGTGAGATACTAGCAGGAAAAGATGGACTAAGTGGCTGGTTTGGTGCACAAAAACATCTGGGGAAATCCCAGGTCTAAACGGGAAACCGCTCAAAGTTGTGGAAAGTAAATGAGCTAAGATCTAGGCTGACATCCAGAACTATACGGACAAAATGGCCGAACAACCGGATATTGAGAACATTGATAATAGCAGAGGACAGAGGAGGCCAAATACCAAGGGGCCAGGAAAATCTACCTATCCCATCTAGGAAGCTATTGGATAGCCAGCTATTTAACTGGCTAGCTAGCTTTTTAGTTAGCCAGATCTATCAATCTATGTATATAGCTAGCTAACTATCAAGCTACTTAGTTAGCAAGCTACAACTCAACATCTGATTCATCTTGTACAACTTCCACACGTTTGCAGGTGACACATTGATCCATTCAAACTTTTATATAAAAGTATAAACACACTCGTGAACCAGACTGTGAAATTGATCATCTATTCGAGTCTAATTATTAAATGTATGACCCGACTCTGACTCCATGATGCTGCGTCTTGAAGCCACAGCGATGCTGGTCCTCAGACATCCTCACATCTCTTTTTTAACTGGTTCTCTTTCTACACACTGTATATTTAAATTCAGTAGGGGAGTCTGGAGTAAGTCGAAAAACCTCCTGTTGCTACGAAACGGTAAAAAGCTTTGATCATGTGACCATTGAGGAGGAAGGATAATTTGATGAAGTTTGTGAAGGTAAGAACCTCATGGGGTAAAGTGGTTAGACTTAAAACGTATCATAAGTTTCATAAGAATTGTGTTTAGACCATAATAGATTTAAATTTATTTTATTTATCAGTGGTGCCATGTATAAACTGAAGATAAACATTTCAGCTGAATTCAAAAAGATAAAGTCGAAAAGGTAACTTTGGGTTAAGTTGAACTTTTTTGGACATGAAACATTATCAAAACAGTTATGTTTATATTTGATCTGACTGTTTGAACGAAAGAATGCACAGTATCCTGAAATGTATGCTGATGTATAAGTTAGCGACCAAGCTAAAGTAGCTGTGATGTAGTGATCCTAAATATGAGAAATGTCTCATCTTACTCCAGACTCCCCTGTAGCTATGGTTATAAATGGGTCTACAGGCTAGAAAACAGGAAAATGAAAGGAAAAGTTTTGGAAAACAGTTCCTTAAAGGAGGTAAAACAGCTCAAACCAGGATAAAATGGGTGTAACACAAAGCACAACTTTAAACTTTGCTACTGTTATCAGTCCAAGCCTGAGGCATTTTTCAAACTTTTCACGATGTACACAGATAATAGGATGAAAGAGAACGTAGAGTCCCATCAGTTTGATTTTAAATATGAAGAAATGTTGTTTTATTGTAGTTATTCCATGGCGGAGTGGAACAATGGGAACGGGTTAGTATTCGGTGAAGGTATGAATTATTCTAGATTGAAAAGGAGAGCAAAACTCTGCACAAAGACCTTTCTTTGTGCACTACTGTACCTTCCAGCTCATCATCCTTGATCACTATGTCATATTTCCCTTCAATTTTTATCACTGGTTTTGGAAAGGAGGATAAAACATCCATTAGGATCCGCTGACGTCTTCCTTCCCCGTTGGCTGCGTTTACCTTCGTCGGTACCTTGCAGGCGCTGGCTCTCCGCGGCGTCGATGGCGGTCACTTTGCCAGACTTGCGTGACGGCCTGCTGATGCCTGCGCTGTTCACAGCTCTCACTCTGAAGTAGTAGGAGTGGCCGACGCCGAGGCCGCTCACCGGGAATTTGCAGACCTTCACCGGCGCCGGGTTGCACTGGACCCAGGTGTCAGTACCAGCTTCACAGCTACGCAACAGAACAGGAGACAACGCGGCAAAAATATTAAGACTGATGGGTTTTCACCATCACCGGCAAACCTACAGATCCAAAATCTTCTATTGGTTGGTGAGGTCAAAGTGGTTTTCTTAGGAATAGCTCCATACAACAATGCTTAAAAATATATATTTACAATTTTATTCACAAAAACTGCAGTATCTGCAGCACACAGCAACTTAAAACAAAAAAAATAGTTTAAAACATTTTACGTATTGTGAGGAAAACATCTCAACAAATGTGAAACTATGAACTATGGAATGTCATTTTTTAAAGTCAAAAATCAACAGTAAAAATTTGGATTAATATTGTTGTAGGAGAAAGAAATGGGTTTTCATTTTTCAGCTGTTTTTTATTTAATTTATGCATGTCACAGTTACAAATTAAGCTAAGTATTTAGGTTTTAACTAAATAGGGAGCCAAATATCTATATTTAGACTAAGCATTTAGTCAATAAGCTAAAGATTAAGCTTAAAACAAAGAATGAAATTAAAGATTTAGCTCCAAATTAGATGTTAAAACAGGAAGGTAAATATTTAGACTGAAACTATGCACTTGGTTAGCAAGCAAAATATTTAGCTTCAAGTTGAATATCTATCTCTGATCTAAATAACTTGTTTGACTTGTATTTAGTTAGCATGCTACATATTTAGCTGGAGTGCTATCCTCTGCTGACTGACCGATCCACAAAGTATCCGGTGATTGGAGCCTCGTTGACCGTGTTGGGCGGTTTCCAGGCAACCAGGACGTAGTCCGAGTTGACGTCAAAGGCCTTGACGCTCATCGGAGCTCCAGGAGCCCCTTTCACAGCCGCAGGAGCATCTAGGAGGCAAATGAAAACAGAGACCAGAGGAAGCGTGTGGGTAGACGGTGCAGGGCAGGCGCTGCAGCTCTGACGTAGCTGAAGCTCCGCTAACCGAATGTAGTGTCTAACCTGAGACGAACAGGTAGGCGCTGTGCTCAGCGGTGCCGTCCTTGGTGAAGATCCGCAGGGTGTAGAGACCTTCATCGTCTTTGGCCAGCTGAGGAAGAGCCAGAGTTGCCGCTCCGCCGCCCACAGACATTTCCACCAGGTTACTGGGCTTCAGCAGCGTGTCTGTGGGAACGCAGGGTGGAGGGACGAGTGAATGGATGAAAGGATGGATGGATGATGGTTTAACGGTTGGTTAACGGTTGGATGGATGGATGACGGTTTAGCAGTTGGTTAATGGTTGGTTGGATGGATGGATGGATGGATGGCGGTTTAACGGTTGGGTAACGGTTGGATGGATGGATGACGAGTAACAGTTGGGTAACGGTTGGTTGGATGGATGGATGGATGGATGGATGGATGGATGGATGGATGGATGGATGGATGGATGGCGGTTTAACGGTTGGGTAACGGTTGGATGGATGGATGACGGTTTAACAGTTGGGTAACGGTTGGTTGGATGGATGGATGGATGGCAGTTTAACGGTTGGGTAACGATTGGTTGGATGGATGATAGATGGATGGAGGGATGGATAGGTTAACTGATGGATGTATGGATGAATGGATGGTGGTTTAATGGCTGGATGGCGGTTTAACAGTTGGGTAACAGTTGGATGGATGATAGATGGATGGATGGTGGTTTAACAGATGGATGGCGGTTTAACGGTTGGATGGTTGGATAGATGGATAGATGGATGGATGGTGGTTTAACGGCTGGATGGCGGTTTAATGTTGGGTAACAGTTGGATGGATGGATAGATGAATGGATGGCAGTTTAATGAATGGATGGCGGTTTAACAGTTGGATAGATGGATGGTTGAGATGGATGGTTGGATAGATGGATGGATGGATGGTGGTTTAATGGATGGATGGCGGTTTAACGGCTGGATGGCGGTTTAATGTTGGGTAACAGTTGGATGGATGGATAGATGAATGGATGGCAGTTTAATGAATGGATGGCGGTTTAACAGTTGGATAGATGGATGGTTGGATAGATGGATGGATGGATGGTGGTTTAATGGATGGATGGCGGTTTAACGGTTGGGTAACAGATGGATGGATGGATGGATAGATGGATGGATGGATGGATGGATGGATGGATGGATGGTGGTTTAATGGATGGATGGCGGTTTAACAGTTGGGTAACAGATGGATGGATGGATGGATGGATGACGGTTTAACGGTTGGATGGCGGTTTAGCGGTTGGGTAGAAGTTGGCTGGCTGGATGGATGGATGGATGGATGACGGTTTAACGGTTGGATGACGGTCTAACGGATAGATGGATGTTTAACCATTGGGTAACAGTTGGCTGGATGATGGTTTAACTGATGGATGGATGTTTATCCGTTGGATGACGGTCTAACGGTTGGATGTTTATCCGTTGGATGACGGTCTAACGGTTGGATGTTTATCCGTTGGGTAGCGGTCGGCCTCTGGTCTCACCGTCTCGGTACCACTGGGCCAGCGGTGGCACGTTGGGCAGGTCAGGAACCACCACCATGGTGCAGGTCAGGCGGGTGGAGCTTCCCTCCACCCCAAAGCTCACTGGGAATCTCTCCAGCAGGGAGACCTCAAGCTTACTGGGATGGATCTCAGTCAGATGGGGGACTGGACCGGGACAAACAGGAAACACTGTGTTTAAGACCTCTGATCTGTTTTTCCCATGGTTCTGACTGCGACCATTAGCTTCAGGCCCACAGCAGCACATTGAAACATTTATTGCTATTAATACTTTATTACTACAGGCTTGTATTTATAACAGTGTAATGTTACCGAGACCAAGCTGGCAGGACTCTGCAGCTCCGGATGGTCCTGTCAACAACACAAAGTGACAATCAGTAAAACATCAGGGCCATGAAAGCGAAAGAGTCATGGAGAAGAAGCTCACTCTTCACGGTGACCATGGCCTTGCTGGTCGCTGTGCCGTGCTGATTGGTCGCCACGGCGCTGTACTCTGCAGTGTCACTCACTACACACCTGCAGACAAGCAAACAACGCACACTAGGGCTGTACAATAATATCGATATCACGATATATATTGATATTTTCTTTCCTAGAAAAAAATTGACATTCAACTGCAAGTATCGTAACATCCAACTGTCACCTTGCTCACTCACTGCTTGCTTCACCAGGTCATCAGGCTTAGAGTGATTCCTTCAGATGTTCAGGTT
>CAEGAF010096397.1:0-14057 GCA_903067075.1 Micropoecilia bifurca | reverse complement strand
ACCATCAGAACATCCATCCATCAGAACATCTAACCATCAGAACATCCAACCATCAGAACATCCAACCATCAGAACATTCATGTATCAGAACATCCAACCATCATACCATCCATCCATCAGAACATCCATCCATCAGAACATCTAACCATCAGAACATCCAACCATCACAACATCCAACCATCAGAACATCCAACCATCATACCATCCATCCATCAGAACATCTAACCATCAGAACATTCATGTATCAGAACATCTAACCATCCATCCATCAGAACATCCATCCATCAAAACATCCAACCATCAGAACATCCAACCATCAGAACATCCAACCATCAGAACATTCATGTATCGAACATCCATCCACCAGAACATCCATCCATCAGAACATCCAACAATCCATCCATCAGAACATCCATCCATCTGAACATCCATCAGAACATCCAACCATCAGAACATCCAACCATCAGAACATCCATCCATCAAAACATCCACCCATCCATCCATCCATCCATCCATCCATCCATCCATCCATCCATCCATCCATCCGTTATAGTTCATTCGGTAATTTTCCGTATTTTTTCTCCTTTCTTTTATTTTTCTAACTCAGCTACCGATCGGCGCCAACAGGAACGAGCTCCTGATCTGCGTCCATCGGTGCCGAGGCCTTCGGTCCAGGAGCTCCGGCTCTCCGAGTCCCTACGTCGTCTACAAGTTCTTCGACTTCCCCGATTATCCGACAGCCACCGTGGACGACAGCGGCGAGCCGGAGTTCAACGACCTCAAGTCCTACTCCGTCCTGATGGACGACGTCCTGGACCGGTTCCTGAAGACGGAGGGGCTCCAGTTCTACGTGTTCGACTACAAAGAGGAGCAGCTGGACGCCTACCTGGGGAAAACCCGAGTGCCGCTGCTGTCCCTGACCCGCGGTCTGGAGGTCTCAGGTGAGATTCATGAGGGATTTACTGGAGTTCAGGTAAATAAAACACTTTAATAATCCTGAGTGGAGTTACTCAGAGTTACTGGGCCAGACTTTAGAAAGGCTTACTGGGCCAGTAGAGCAGGGCACCTATTTATGTTTGGGGCGGCCTGAAAATATTTTGCTTTTCTTTTTTAACAAATGCATGTTTTCCAAACATTTTATCAAATATCCAATGTTCAAGTATGTAAAAATTATAAAACTATACCAGATTTCACACTGCAAACACACAAAATCTTAGGAAGTATTTTTTGGTTCAGTTTCTTGTGGAAACATCTTATTACACTTGAAATAAGTAACTTTTCAGCAATATGCAGGAGCTTGTTTTAACTCAATAAATCCTTAATATGACTGAAATGGTGCTAAATGTTTGAATTTTTTTAGTGGGTAATATGAACAAATGGTGCTTGTTGTTGCTGCTCAGTTTGGTTTGTTTAATCTTTTCAGGCATGTTTGAACTTGCTGATCCTTCTGGAAAACCCGCCGGCAGCTTAGACGTAACGCTGAGGTGGGAGTTCGCCTACAGTCCCTCTGCGGGGATCACCAGGGCTGCTGAAGAGCGCAGACTGTTCCCAGAGCATCATGCTGGAGAACCGGCCGATCCTCATCAGGAACAGGTGAACGTTGAGGCGGGGAAGAAAGACGGATGGCAGGAAGATGTTGAAGAGATGCTGGAGGAGGAGATGGAAAAGTTTAGGAGCTCTGACTCTGCAGCTGTTTCTAAGGTCAGAGCTTCACCTTTGGCATCTTTGAGTTCACAATCGATCTGCAGAAGACTGGAAGGCGTTATCGTCTGTTTTAACATTAGGTGGTGCTGCCCACAATCAGAGGACAGAAGACGTTGGAGCGGGACGGATCAGGGGCTAAACGGGTCACGTTTGTTGATGTGACACCTGAAGAAGAAAAGGTGAGATCCAGGGGTTGAAGGGCGTAGCCAATAGCAACTTGCTTGGATTTAAAGTGGCAGGAGACCCTAAAACAACTCTGAGCAAACTAAAATCTCATTATCTATGCAAACATGCAATAAACATGTTATTGCATGTTTCTTTCACCTATCCTAACCTGTTTAAGGAAGCATAATAGGTCACCTTTATTGCCTAATATTCAGTAGACGATATCGATTAAGCCACATTTTCTTCATCACAATGCTCCCAACACCCTTTGTGAGCTTTAGCACCTCAACCAGTAAATCAAAAACAGGCTAAGCGTAGTGTTGTCATGTAGAATTAACATCCTAGCTAATGTTGTATTAAGAGAATAAAATCATTAACTTCTGGCTCGTTATATTCTCTTATGCTCCCGGATTCAATGATTCCATGCGTGGAAACAAAAGCCACAGAGAGATGACAGCGTCACAATAATCAGCATTTATTCAAGACAGATGCAAACTATCACCAGAAAAGCTCATCACAAAACATTAGAAACCTCAGAGCACAAACAACACATGAATTTACCTGAGAGAGAAAAAGACAAAAGATGGAAACGACAGACAAAAAGCAAAGACGTACTTGGAGAAATTGCCAAGAGCAAAATCTGATTTGTTACTCTGTGGAAGGTTTTATCTTCTTTTCTTTAATTTATTCAAATAAGGTGAATCTGTGCCCATTCAACCAGGACCTGTCTCTGACCCTTTTTAAAGTTATAAACCCCCTGCAATTTGTTCACAAGATCAAACACCAGTTTCTCCATTGTCTAAATAAGATGGAAGCAGACTCTCCTGATCTCCTGCTGTTTCATTAGCTTTCACAGATCAGTGTGAAAAGCTGGAACATCCTACTGATTATTTCCCAGAGAGACAAAGGGCAGATCAGAGATCTTGGCAAACAATCTGCCTTAACTACAGGTAAAATAAAGGTCAATAGGCAAGAATAAGTTATAAATTTTAAAACTATAAATAGGCTATTTCAATCAAGTCATGTTACATTTTAAAGCTAACTTATTATAAATATATTTTCTTAACAGTTGCAGAAAATCCAGATTTGATACTGAGCAGAGAGTCGGACGTTCTTTACTCTTCATGACGCTTCAGGCCTTCGTCTTTCATGTTCTGTGTATAAAAGTGGTTTTCATGTTTCTTTCACAGTTTAATAAGCAGAGCTCAGCAGAAAGTCTTCCAGAGAACCAGAAGACGGCGTTTTCACCTGAAGTTCAGGTAAACTCAAACATGAGTTATTCTAACAGTGACTCTTGTGAATGACTCGTCCTCACCCTGATCCGTTTGTCCTCACAGGCGGCGCCCAAATCTCCTCACAGGACAGCCGAGGGAGGCGATGACGAGGAGGAAGAGTCTCATGTTTCCGAAGGGCAGCTGGTTCAGGGCGCGCAGTCCTACTCTGACGACTCTGACATCTCCGAGGAACTCATCGAAGGTTGGAATGTTATCATTAAAAAAGACTGAATGAACATTTTCCACATTTCAGGGTGGATTCATTTAGCTTTTTATTTATCATAATTTACAAATAAAGAAGAGCAGAAACTGCAGCTTTGATCATCAGTCTGAGATGAATTCAAGAGCGAATAAAATCCAGCAAGTTTGATGCTTTACCATGTAAAAAAAAAAAAAGATTTTCAGACTTAAAATACAGAAACACAAAACCTTACCAAGCATTTTTGTTTAGTTTCTAGTGCAAATATCTCAGAACTGAAACAAAACTAACTTACTAAGGAAGGCAGTTACTTGTAAGAGTTTCATCAGCTCTTTTTGGTGATTGAAGAACTGGTGGCAGTAGAGAATCATTTATTAATTCCCACACTAATTCACTTTATACTTGTAATTTGCACATAATTTTGTCCATTTTTTCCCCGAAGGTTGCCTTTTTTTACTTGAAAATTTGTATCAAAAAAATATCAGTCCATGTTAGACAGATATTCCCAGATATTCCCGTCTAACTTGGACTGGTAACCCCTACAATGCTATGTGAATTGTGACACAAAATCTTGGCACTAAGATATCAGATTTTCTTTTGGAAATTTCTCTCATGATGCAGGTCTTAAAGTTTATTTATAATGGTCTTAAAAAGTCTTAAATTTAGTTGAAGTCCAGCTCCATCTGATGGGCACATTAACTGCTTTTCCTTGATATTTCCTCAGAATGAATTTAAAGCAGACATAAAAGTTTAGTTTTTTCTGTTGTGTGACTTGTTTCAGATGTTGTTGAAGCTCCAGCTGCTGCTGAGCCTCATGGAGAGTCCGACAGCGACGACTGCATCGTTCAGGGACAGGCAACACAGAGGAAGGTCAGTAAACGCCACATGATGTCACTTAACTAAGGGCATCCAAAATGTGGCCTGGGATCCATCTGCAGCCTTTTTGATGTTTTGTTCTGTCATTTTTTTTTCAGAAAGCAAATGCCATAATTTTAAAATAAAAGATGTGGAAAGATGACGCTGTTTGCATTTTAATTTTGTTGTAAATGATTAATCTCAGCAATGACAAACATGCTGAGCCTAGATTAAAAATGTCTCCAGCCAGAAAAAAACCACAAGTTGCTCAAACATTTTGGCTAATTTGTTAAAGAAAATGTCCAAAATATGGATATAAATTTGTCCCAATATCAATATTTATATTAAGGCTAATAACCGATATTTACAGATATTATATGTAATTTTCTACTATTCTGACACCTTTTGGGGAAAAAACCCACCAGAAACAGATGGCAACAATATGGACATGGACATTGATTGTTCATATCAGCCCAGTTTTATTTATCGTGCTGATACCGATATATTAAAAATGACTAATATTGGCCAATACGGATATTAGTACCGATATGTCTTTTTTTTTACATTTGGGACCTACAATTGCTTAAATATTACTGTTTCACTACTACGTATTTTATTAATTATTTTAAAAATGTCACACAATATATTTTTGCATTTTATTTTCCATCTGAGCATTAAAGTTCACAGATTTGTCATTTAAAAGATTAAGGATGTTTTATTGTTACATGTTATTGTATTTTCTAACATTTTAAAACACTGAACTAGCATGAACTCCAGCTTTTTAATTCAGTAGCTGACGTCTAATTTGTTTACTGGTAACTTTCATGACGAATTAAAGAAAAACATTTTAACAGCTTCAGTCTGTGACTTAAAGTTAGTTTTTAAATCCAACTGGAGCTTCATTGGCCTGATTGAGTGAATCGATGTTTGGTTTTCAGCTGTGTGAGCGGATCCGGGTGGAGGTGGTTTCTCTCAGCCTGACGCCTGAGTCCCGGCTGGCGCAGGACGACACTGTGGTGCGTCTGTTTGTGGAGTACAACTTCCTGGATCTGCCCACCGAGGAGACGCCGCTGTCGCTACCCAAACCGCCGCTGGGCCGCAGCATCAACTTCAACTACAGCAAAGGTCCGTAACTCCTGGATCATGCTTGGTTCTGTTCAGGGACTCTTGAGTTTCGGTTTTTGTTTTGAGACAAATTCCAGTTTCTGAAGCTGAATTTAAACAGGAAGTTTGCTCTGTTAAAGATAGAAAATGGATCCAAGTCTATGTTCACACTGCAGCCCGAAGTGACCCAATCCAACTTTTAAAGTTAAAAATTAACTTTATATTTTGGTGTTTATATATGGTGTAATTTTTAAATATCAAATGACAGTTACTCAGTACTTGAGTAAACTTTTTACCAAATATCTTTTTACTCTAATGTCAGTAATTTATTCAATGGCTACTTTTTACTTTTACTTAAAATTATACTGAAGTAGTTCTACTCTTACTTGAATCCGATTGTTGGCAACTCTGCCTAAAACAGACTCTGATTTATCTGAACTTTGTCAAAATCTGTTTGTTTCGGTTGAAATTTGCAGCTCTGCATACTTGAATATGCACAAATCCAAAGAGTTTTTTTTTTTTTACTTTCAAGGTCAGTTTGTACTGATAACCAGCAGTTAAAACTGGTTTAAATTGACATAATTTTACAAAAACAGATAAAGCCAACATGTTTCACAGTTTGAGAGCATAATTACAATCCCAGAAGAAATCCTGTTATGCTTATTGTCTGTTTGTAATATTTGTTTGTTGGCTTGTTTGTGTTTCCGTAGTGATTCCTGTAGATGCAGAGAACAATGCGGCAAGACGACGGCTGCTAAAGGAAGTCCTGCAAGGCCGAAACGCTCAGATGGAGAGGTCAGAAATTTTATTATATTTAACTAAAACTAATAAATAAAAAGAACTGGAATAGAGAAAACATTTTCATGAACTGAAATAAATAAAAACAGTAATTAAAGGGGGGGGAATTGCAACTAACTGTAACAATATTGGACGTTTATAAAACTTCTGTGGAGAATTCATTACCCATTTGATGTAAACATAATCACAAGACTTTGACCTTTTAACCAAAGTATGAAAAAACTAAAACTACTACTGCAACTAATAAAAACTAAACTAAAACTATACAATATGTAGCTAATGACTAGCAAACCCGCTGTAAAAACTAATTAAAACTAACTGAATTGGATAAACAATAAAGGTCACAATAAAATAGAATGACAATGTAATGAAAAACCCAAAACTTTTAAAAACCTTGGAGGTCAGGAGATGAAAACGGTGGGATAGGAAGTGACATCAAGATGACTACCCAACTCTTCTGTCTCTAATCAGGTTACATGGAATATCTTTAGACTGAAATACCTTTATTGTGTTGTATTTTATGACAGAATGTATAAATAATAATAATAACAGTGTAAATGTCTTCAGGGAAGTGAACATTTATTGGTTTTAAGTCTGTTGGGAGGAGCTTTGAGTTTAAACAGCTTCACCTCCATTTTCATTGTGTTTTTTCAGGAATATTCCTGTTTTTATGCATCAGATTGGTCTGGTAGCGTTTCAGTGTTCAGTTAATCTTTGACTTTCCTTCTTGGTTGCGTGAATAAAACATAATTCCTTGATGTGGCAACATTTTCCTCCAGTAGGATCTGGAGATCAGACATGAAGGAAGGAAACCAGAACCAACTGTTAGTCTGCCAATCAGCAAACCTGCAGGCTCTGAGGAAGCTGCTTTGTCAACGAGATTGATATTTAAATTTAAAATTTAAATGTTTTAACAAAAAAAATCATCACGAGAGCCTCTGTTTGATCAGTTTCTAGTTTTTAGCATAAAATTAGAAACGTATGAAAAGTAATAATTTTGGCCACTTCCAGCTCATGCACTGTTCCATCTGATGCTATTGACTTTCTTGAGACAACAGTTTGTAATTTTCTACTAGATTTTAAACCCGTCCCACATTTCAGAAAGAGAGGGACAAATGTTTGTTTGTGTCACTCGCTGCGTTTCTGTGACACATGTGAGCAAAACTTTGTTTATATTCCGTTAATGTCAAAAAAAAACAAAACTTTTCAATTGCCGTGTTTTCATTAAATACGAAAATCGCACATGAATAAGTTTGGTGATGGTGATGATGATGATGATGATGATGGTGATGATGATGATGGTGGTGATGATGATGATGATGATGGTGGTGATGATGATGATGATGATGATGATGGTGATGATGATGATGATGATGATGATGATGGTGATGATGATGATGATGGTGATGATGATGATGATGATGATGATGATGATGATGATGATGATGATGATGATGATGATGATGATGGTGATGATGATGATGGTGATGATGATGATGATGATGATGGTGATGATGATGATGATGGTGATGATGATGATGATGATGATGATGTGTCTGCCCACAGAATCCGGTTCACGGTGGTGAGCGAGCCGCCAGAGGAAGAGGAGCAGGACAGGGAGTGTGAGGATGTGGGCGTGGCTTACCTGAGGATCCCAGAGATCCTGGAGAAACAGGCGGACATGATGGAGGCCCGCCTGAGCGGTGAGCACACACACACACACACACACACACACACACACGCACACATACACACACACATACACACACTGAGAGTAAAAGGATCATCTGATTCAGCTCCGTCACTAAGATCTACCAGTTACGATTTGTAAGGTGGCCTTTGTGTTTCAATATGGCCGCTCTTCGCCTCAGCAGTAGGAACATGTGGTGGAAAAATGTGGTAACACTTTATTTGAAGGGGGTGAATAAGACTGACATGACACTTTCATAAACATGACACAACCCTTGGTAAAGAACATAAATAAGCCTTCATAAATATTTATGACTATTGTCATAAAGCGTCATTTGGTAAATTATGACACTTTTAATACAAAGCTGACATTATTCAAAATGTCTTTGTCATGACAACTTGACATTAACCAAGAAATCATTACTGATATAAATTTGTTATAAAAGTATTACTGGTTGCACTTTAAAAATTAGGTAACTTTATGTTATTAAAGGTAAAGTTTAAACAGTCATGATTTCTTGGTTAATGTCAAGTTGTCATAACAAAGACATTTTGAATAATGTGAACTTTGTATTAAAAGTGTCATAATTTACCAAATGACACTTTATGACAGCTGTCATAAATATTTATGAAGGCTTATTCATGTTCATGTCAGGAGTTATGTCATGTTATGACAGTCTTATTCGCCCCCCTTCAAATAAAGTTTTACCAAACATGTTTTTTTACAGGAAGTCACACATGTCAGAGTTCATCTAAAATCAGCGTTACATGTTACGCCTGCAGCTCAAAACTGAACAAATTGAAAATGGTGTTAGCTTGTGGAAAGTAAAGTATAAATGATGTCTGTTTTGAAAACAATGTTTGTGGGCGCCGCCATGTTGAAATTCTGATTTGTTAGCTGGAACGTTGTTACTTCGGGTCCGATGTCAAACCCACTTCCCAGGTTTATTGGAAAGCAACATGACTCAAAGATCTGCACGTTTATATATTCAGATGCCTGCTTTAATAAATATTTTAAAGATTTGAAGAAGATTGAAGATCTTTTTTCACCAATAAATAATTGTTCTTCCTGTACGTTTTGTGTTTTTCTCTATAATCTGCAGCTCCGTCAGTCTCTTTGCTTATTTCTGCAGCTGTGTCTCCCCTCTGCTGCCCATTATCTCCATGTCTCTGTGTCTCTGCAGTGCTGGACGTGGAGGACAGCAGCCAGGTGGTGGGACAGCTGACCGTGTCCATGGAGGGACTCCAGGCTCTGCGGGCCATCATGGAGGACCAGGACCTGGACTGAAGCTGCAGCTCTTGATTTCAGGAGGATTCGGGTCGCTGTTCTGTTGGTCCATCAGGATAAATGGAGAGTAAACCGTCCTGGTTTTTAAACGTCCAGGAGAGACTTTGAACTGCGCAGTGGGAATCAACCAGAGTGATTCTTTCAGCTCCAGACCCTCAGCTGACAGGAAGCTCTCTATAAAAAAAGATCACTTCTTAATTAGTTAGAATCTCTGATCCATTTCCCGTCTTCAGATCTCTAACTGCTAATCAGAGAAAGTCAGGACAGACAGGATAATGTCAAACAGTGTTCTGCATTTTCTGCAATCTGTGGGCTGTTTGGACTCAGGTTATCTGCAGAAGCTGCAGGTTGGAGCAGCTTCTCTGGCAGCTCAGCCTCAGGTGGTTCCTCCTGCAGCGCCGACAGGTGAGAAAACACCTGAATGTTTTACAGTTTCACTTCCGCTGACGAGAAACAAGCAAAACAATGCCTCACTTGATTTCATGTTTTTATACCAGACTTAGCAAACCGTCTCACTCTGTGCCTTAAATTATTTTGAATGTAGGTCCTTCTAATAAACGTTTCTTCAGAGTCCAAACATGTCTGTCCTGAAAAATTTTCTTTTTGAAATGTGATTTTCTTTATTTCAAGACAAAACACAAGTTGTAAAAACCGTGTTAAAAGTGAGACTGGAGTATATTGGCTGAGAAACATTTCATATCAATTGATATCAATAATTATTGTTTCATTTGTTTTAAATATCTGAAATGTAGCCAAACTGGCGATGTGAACTTTTCTCTTTTGTACTGTTTTCCTCCTCGCTGTTGTTTTTATTTTTAAGTATTTTTGAGAAACAGTGGTGAAACCTGAACTGCTGTTGCACAAGTTACTCAACAAGTTGTTGCTAGGTAACGAAGGAGCCAGTGTGTTAGTTGATGTTAGTTGATGTCACCAACCCAGCCTACATCTCCCAGAATGCTTTTGGTTCTGGATCAGAGTTCAGTGAATATTGCATAGATTGAATATTCAGCCAATATTCAGTCAGAATATTCAATATATAGAGTTTAATATTCTATTTATTGTTATACACATATTGATCACATGACTATCACAATATATGTTTTTATTGATTTACTGTCCAGCACTAAGTTTTAATTAAATAATTTAATCAGTGAACAGTTTTTCTGGGATTGTTTTACGAAGCTGTTGGAAAGTTTAGTCCAGCAGCGGTTTTCTTTTCCAATGTAGATTAGGCTGTGTGTGTGTGTGTGTGTGTGTGTGTGTGTGTGTGTGTGTGTGTGTGTGTGTGTGTGTGTGTGTGTGTGTGTGTCAGGCAGTGGCGGCTCAGCGGGCGGCAGGATGTCGGCTGCAGCTGACTCGCCTCAGAGCAGCAGCAGGAGAAGCAGATCCAGACCCAGACGGAGGAGATCCGGAGCAGCAGCAGCAGAACCCGAGCCGGACGGAGCCGCTTCCACTGCAGCAGGTAAAACTGACCTGAGAACAGTTTCCCTCTGAGAATAGAGCAGATTCAGTTGCTTTCACTGCAAAAGGTTCTACTTAAATAAATACAAGACTCAATAGCAAGAAATAAAATACAGATAAAGAGTTGAATAATTGCAGTACATTTCTGGAGGGTTTGGTCCAGAATAAAAATGAGACTTGGAAAGAGTAACTGAAGAAAATGTTCTGCTAGATCTACTGTGGATTTCTCTGTAGCTCTGGAAGAACTGTTTGTGATCTCTAACTTCTCATCACTAATTACTTTTGTAATTTTCAGTTAAATCTGTAGTCAGTGAAGTTGGCAGACTGTAATTAAAAGTTAATCTTACCATAATATCATTATTTATCCTTTATTTATGTTTTTCTGCTCTTAAATCCTCAGATTAAACATTTCTAATTCCCCAGTTATCCTAAAAAAAGGTCAGAAATATTCAAAATTTTTATTTTTATTTTCCTTCCTTTAAACCTTTCTCCAAACATTTTCCAAAATCTGTTCTTCTAATTAGCGCTGTTGCAAAGCTGGAAGAAATCTAAAATTGTATGTTGTAATACAGAAAATTAAAACTTATGTTACTATCTGAAGGATTGTGAATCAAATCTCTGATTAAATAATAAATTCAACAGGATTTCTGTTTCACCAAAGCAAACCAAACTATCATCAGTAAACATAATCAGCTGTATTGATCAGAGTTTGTTTTTTAAAAAAATAAAGACATGGGGAACCTTCCTGGTTCTGGTGTCAATGGCCGCGGTGTCGTCTGCAGCTGATGTTGCCATGACAACGGCCTGCTCTTCTTTGGTGCGGAACCGAAGGACGATCAGCTGGTGCTGAAGGCTGAGCGAACCGCAGCAGCAGATCATCTCTGAGAAGAGTTTGGAGTAGTGACTCAATCAACCAATTCACGATTAACTGTCGATTGCTGGTTTACTAATTTCAAAATTAATTCCAATCGATTAACTTCCGTTCAGACAAGCCTTTTAGTGTTGTAGTTTGGCCGCCGTCCAGCAGAGGGCGCCGCTGGTCATCCTTAAACGGAGCCAGTTGATCGATACAGAAACAAAGATGGCGGCCAGACCAGAATAAGAAAAAAGAAACGGCCCAAACTGAGTCCGGTGTTTGATGCGAAATTCACCTTTTGCGGTTCTGTTTAGAAATATAAACACTCCACAAGCTGCTTAAGTGACGTTTGATCTTAATATCGCTCATTCAGCCGAGCTGCTTCACGGAGCAGCGTTATTAAAAGTTTAATAACATGTTGACGATAAGATCAATCAACTTTGCAACCCAAGTTCTAAGTATTGATTATTGATAAGTCGGAATATGTTCAGCAGTAGACGGAACTCTGAATTGCTATGATGAAGCAGCTGCTAGATGCAGAACAAGATGACCATCAAACAGCTGGACTGGTATTGGAGAAAAGAAGAAAATGTAAAATGAGATGGAACAGATGAATGGTGCGAGATTTAAATTGAAATATTTTTCTTTCAAAGAATTCAAACATGGCGTTTGAATTCTTCTGCAGGCACTTCAATTTACCTAGCAACACCAGTGGAGATCAGCCTGTTACCTAGCAACCCCAGTGGAACTCAGCCTGTTACCTAGCAACCCCAGTGGAACTCAGCCTGTTACCTAGCAACCCCAGTGGAACTCAGCCCGTTACCTAGCAACCCCAGTGGAGCTCCGTGCATCTCATCAGCTGGTTTTACCACTGCAGTCTGTGCAATGGCTGCTGGAAAAGACAAGTGTTTTGTTGATGACTTACAATCTGGAGACCATTTTCTGCATTCTTGATGGCTGTGCAGGAGGTTCCACTTCTGCTTTTCGGAGATGTATGGTTGTATGATTGTGCATCTGTTTGCAGCTATTTTCACGTGCGAGTGTAAACGTTGAGTTGGCCAGCAGCAGCTTATCTGGATTTAAAGTGACAAGATACCCTAAAATAACTCAGTCTGAAAGGAGCTCAAAAGAGGCAGAACTGACTAAACTAAAATCTGATCACCTACTGATGATTTTGTGCACAACATTTACTGAACATATTTTGTATTGCCCATAGACTGATTCTAACATGTTCAAGAAAGCATAAGTCCCCTTTTTAAGCAGCTTTCTCACTGACAGATCTAGAATCAAAAGGTTTTTCATTTGTGTTGCTCATGTTGAACTGACTTAAATTTTGTTTCTGCACAGCTACAGTCTCCCTTCAGACACGCAGATCCACGGATCTCTGTTATCCAGAACAGAAACGTCGGTTCTGTGTGACCCGACCTTGAAAAGCTGCGTGCTGAGCGTCGGTTCTGGGGTCAGCATACAAAAACCTACACACTCAGGATGGCGGCTGTGTGTTTTGGACTGTATTCAGCTCTTTACTCAGTTCACATGAGAAAGATTTGTTCTTCAAGAAAAAACATACAGATCCGATCACCTCCCCAATGTCTCCATGTTCCTTAAACTACTGAATTTCTGTTTATTTTGAGAGAGAATCAGATTATAGCTGCTCTGTTCAAACACTGAAAGAAATGCAAACAGAAGAAATCATGTCAAACAGAATCTGCCATTTTTTATGTCTAAACTAAACATTGCATTCATTTTGGAATATTCAAATTCAAACTGTACTGTTGATAAATTATAATTGATTCAATTTAAGTTATTGTTTTCTACCATTCATACATAATAATTCAAAAATCCTTAGTCAAGTCAACTTTATTTATGTAGCACCTTTCAGCCAGAAGCAACTACAACTTAACATACTTAAAGATAAAACCCATCAAAACAAATTGAGATTAAAAAGATTTAAAGATCAAATTAAATAAAAAACACAGTAGGGAGAAGAATGAGATTGTATTTCATCAGCAAAGATGTTGAGTATTTTTTACTTTAGGGATATGTAGCAATTAGTAATAAAATAAAAGTGGCCAGAGATTGGCGCCTTGAGGAACCCCACATTTTATTCTTTTTTGGTCATATTAGCAACTATCTCCAGCCGGGCAAATAAAATCTCGCTCACTTTTCCAGTCTGGATCAGTTTGAAGTGGGTCACCATTGAAAAGTGAGATGAGTGGATGCCTGAAATGTTGGATAAACCTTTCTCTACAGTGAAGGGTTTTAGTCATGAGTGTGGATGAAGATTCCCGCTGGCTGGAGTGGGTAACGAAACAGTTTGAGACCATCGCTGGAGACGACAAAGAAATCGACATCAATGAGTTTAAAACTGCACTCAAAGTCAAAGAGGTAAGAAACAGCTTATAACAAAACCTGATTTTACCACAGGGCAAAAAGACAGGGTGTCTTCTACTGCCAGATAAGGTAATCAGTAGGGCTGTAGTGATACAATAATCTGACGATACGATACACAATATTCTGCCCACGATACGATATATATTGCGATATTTGGCAAACGATACAGTTTGATACATTTTTGCGATTTCCTGAAAGATTTTAGAGGGACAGAGTGATTTTGGTGACATTTTGTGACTGTTATAAAGTTGGATTGAATTAATTTAACTG
>CAEGAF010096393.1:0-51300 GCA_903067075.1 Micropoecilia bifurca | reverse complement strand
GACAAGTTACATTTTTCTTTCAAGAACTTATCTTACCGTACACCTCTAGTTTTCTCTTTACAGTTTTAAATATGTAATGTTTCTTTTGCATCTACCAAGCGACTTTTATTTGTAAAGTGGGGGGAAAAAATATGCTAAGAAAGAAGACGCTGCCTTCTGTTCTGCATGACTCTTCTGTTGAATCATGCTCGACGTCTGCGTGAACCTCAAAGACGAACGCGGGGCAGAGTGCCACGCCTGAGTTTGGAGAATCAGAGCCCAAAATAAGAGCAAAGCCACACACTGACACACAAATTGAGGACGAACAATGATGGCTGTGCTGCAGTGTGCAGTGTGATTTTACCTTGAATGAAGATGCAGAGTGCAGCTCCATGGCTTTGTATTTGCATGTTGGAAATCATTATCAGAGCACAGGGAGCCTATTCTGTATGTATCCTCACATAATTACCTTTCCCTGCTCTAATTATGGTGCAGCAGGGACACATTGAATCCTCAGATCCTTCCCTATCTAAAATCCCTCCATATAACTTTTTTTTTGTCAGTCACACACAGGAACACTTCTATTTTCTTCCTTAGAAAATCAGATCTGCTGCCAGTGCTCCCTGTGCATCTGTCACTCATCTCTGTTCTTCGTCATTTGTCTGTTTTGCTCTGCCTCGCCTCATCAGCACACACAAAAAAAAAATGTCTGGAAGGTGAGACTGCAAAAGCGAGCCTTTTATATTTGACATCAGAGTATACTTCTCTGTCGGAACGACCTCGTGAAAAGTTGTCAACCAAAATGACATTTACTGGCCTGATTTATATGACAAGCGGAGGGCAAAATCCAATTTACAAACGCCACAAAGCAGGATTTAATCAAAAACGCGAAGTAGATGCAAAGTTAATAGCCTACTGCAGTTTTTAGGGCAGGCTGCAAGAGATTAGACAGGCAGTGTTTGTCACATTTTTGTTAATTTACTTTTGAAAAAAAGCTGAGAAAGAAAACTAAAGACACTTGGGTTTTAAGTACCACTGGGCTAATCAGTGGACAGCTGGACGATAAATGCTTCTCTGCCAAGAACCAATATGCTCCCTTATTTTTAGGCACCAATTTAATTTTCTTTGTGTGTGCAGACTTCCAGAAACAACCAAAAACATGGCACAGAGAAGCTTTTTCCTCTGTCAGTTTTTATTAAGACCTCATCTCCACTCAGCATTTTAATGTTGATTCATATCCACATAACTTAGAAAACTGTTAAGATGTAAATGTGCCCGAAAGGCAACAGTGTAGCACAAAAAAATCAAAGCTTGATGTGACAATCTCTCTGAATTCTAGGAAAGGTTCCTTATAAGAACAAGATTAAAGAAGATTTAAGCAACAATGAAACTGAAAAGATTGTTAATCTATGTCATGATCAAAGGCCATCGGACAGGAGACATGCAAAACTATACTTACTAGTTGAAAGTGACCATATTTGGCTATATTACAATCATAAAATCTATTATATTTTACCTGAATATAAAAACAAAGTAGTGAATAATTGCAAAGTAAACAGAAAATGATAAATGAGTCGAGCCCTGCAAGCCAGTTCAGACAGCCAACTTGAGCTGGCTGCATCTTGACATGTGCTCTTTCTTACACTCTGTGGAATATATCATGCACACTCTGACAATTTGAGCTGTCTACTTAAACTACCAGACATTCTGCTGCACTCTGCTTTTCAAGCTCTTCTTTCTGCCTGCCTGCTGATGCCAACGACTGCTTGGATCTCTTTAGCTCCTCCACCAGGCCAACAGCCTCATTGGGCTCCAAGGTCAGATAACCTCTCCACCCTTGCTCCGGCGGGTAGAGATTCACTCATCACGCCATGGCATGTTGAACAGAGTGGCAGTGGAGCAGAGAGATCAAAGCCAAGACACTAAACATAAACTAATAACTCACACTGTAATATGCTATGTGGCCATCATAGGTTTGAGTCCCAGCCCGATGACCTTTGCCCCCTCCCTCATAACCCACTTTCTTGTATATACAGCTGTTACTGTATATACAGTATATATGTGTATATATATATATATATATATATATATATATATATATATATATATATAGTTTATTACATAAAGTTCTGATTAGGCACACAATGAAACAGTGATGTATGTGGTTGTCACACAGCAAAACACTTCCTGCATTTGCAGAATACCTTGTTGAATATTATAAACACCTGTTAATAGTTATTTTTGAGATATAGGATCAGAATCATATTTGTGGACCTAAATGTGAACATCAGCCAGTCAACTAGAGAAAATGTTCCTGTTTTAGGTTTTTGCTAATCTTACACAGGTGTTTAATTGGCTCATTAAAACCCGTTTTAGTCTTTTCAACATAAATACATGAATGATATCCACAAAACCGTCAATATAAACAGCCTTTTGTCCCTCCTGACCCCATGAGGGACAAGGGTGTAGAAAATGAATGGATGGATAGCAGGACAACAGCTTAAAAACTGCTGGACAACAAGTTCTATATCTATACTGAGAATAATAAAGTTTAAGTTAAAAAAAAAGCTCATTCTGCAGAAAGGAAAATGTACATACACTATGAATATGAAAAAGGGAGATTGTATAGCTGTAGATATATATTACTGCTGGATCATCAGTTCACGTCTGAATGGTTTAAATAGCCCACAGAGAAAGTACATTTTTCTGTGCACCATGCTCATTTAAATACAACAAGGTGAGAAGTTCAGCTCATGGGGGATTTTCTCCGAGCCACTCAGCTGCTTTCTGTGTGTTTGAGGGAATCAGATGAGCTCTCAGCACCTCATAAAGCCACCCCATAGTGGCCTCAGGCCTGTCAGGGCTCCAGCTAAGCAGGCACAGCCAAGTCAATCCAGGGCAGACAAAGAGGACAGTATCCCCGATTCAATATTAGCCTCTTTCTGCTCCACGTGGTCAAAACTGGTCTTTTATGGTAGCTTTAAAACTGCACATAATCTAAAGGGGAAAACAACTATGATAAAACTACAACACTTATTGAATTAATAGATTGGAGCTGTTTGTTCAGAAAGTATATTATATGCATTCAAGTAAGCCATAAATTAGCTCAGTTATTACAGATTTCTAAAATCTTCTATATTTTTAAAAGATCTATAGTACCAGGTAAAGTTTTATTGGAAAAGAGTTTGAGAAAAATCAAAAATTTGAGGTATTTCCAATGCCAACCCTTGTCTTGGTATTTTTTTCTTCAAAACTAAACATTTTGCGCCATCTAATGTCTAAAAGTTGACATAGCTATGTGAATAACATAAATAAACATGAGCACTAGAGGGCAGCATATGTTTCTGTTGATGGTGTGTTTTCTTTTAAACCTGCTCTGTATATTTATATACAATAGACAATAAATAAATGAATAAAAGTTGTTATTTATAAGACAGACTTTTTATTATAATACACTATTTTTCGTTAGGTGACGATGTCTCTATCAACCACAACACATGCTCTCATTAGGCCAGCTGTTGATATAACACACTATATTCAACATAACAGAACTTTCACTATCAGAGGTTAGTTTTTAGAATAATTCCCCCACATTATAACCTTTACTGTGATACTTAGTATAGGAGCCCTAAAGGTTTATTTGACAATTTTGCTTAGTTTTGAAAAAAAAGACCATTCTGAGTTATAATTAGATATCAAAAGTGCAAACTAATGGATTATATGATTTATCATATATAATTTTTTTTTTTTTTTGCAAATTAAGTTTTTACCTCAATGGTTACCTCCCAACAATAAAGTCTGTCAGGTGATTTCTTTTTCTCTCTTTTACCTGATCCTGGAGTTGATGTAAAGATTCACAATTTGCATAACTATTGTTATCAAGTGAAGGACTGCTCTAAAAAAAATCTTTCTATTGTTTTTTTTTTGTTTTTTTGTTTGTTCGGTTGTTGTTTTTTTACTTTGACCACCATGCCTGTAGAAATTATCTTCAAATCTCATCAGCCCAAATGAGTACCATTTTGTATTTCATATGAAACTATTAGTAGTAGCTATTTCACTTCTTGACAAAAATATATTAATACAAGCCCCCTTTAATTTAAAAGAGGGCACTATGACAAGTAAGACAGAGAGACAATAATATAGCGTTGTAAAAGATGTTATAAGTGTTTTGCTTTATTCTGAAATTATTTGTTTCAAAAAGAAAAAAGAAAAAGGTTTATGAAAACAGTTTATCAACATAAGAGACAATACCAATAAATTATTAAGAATGGGATCACTTTGTAGTCTTTATAGTTGTGCTTTCTGAAAACTACAAATATTCTTGTACCACACTAAAAGTAGAAAAGACAAAAATGACATGCTAATGTGGTATAATTAGGCTTTCTGTTACATTGTGTTGTGATAAAGAGACAACAGTAGACAATGAAAATCAAACAGATTTTATTCCCAGAGTTCAAAATGGAGCATTTCAAGTTTTTGGGGAAAAAAAGTAATAAATCCTGGACTCGTACCCAAATCTCCAGATGAGGTTTGTTTTTACAACAAGCACTTCAACGTGTTATTCTTGGTCTATTCGCAACCTGAGCTTTCAGTAAGTAATAGCTTTGGTGATATATTTTTTTCTAAATAAATACATTTTAATAAAACAAAATCCTATTTGTTTCCAAATCATCTTATTCTCCTTATGCATCTTAGTGTTACTATAAGGTAAATTTAAGAACAAACATGAGCTGTTTACTGAGAAACAACCGTTATTTAAAGCTGTGAGATGTTTTGAATCAGTCTGTGGTTTAAGCCCAGATAATCTACTGCAACTGCATTTCCAACAGGTGATAGTGCGGTGAGAGAGAGAGAGCAGCAAAAGAAAGGCCAAACATATACATCCTTGTTCTGTCCCAGACTTTTTCCTGTTCTTTGTTTCTCAGTGAAGTATTCGGTGCAAGTATCTCTCTGGATTACTTTCCCCTGTCCTCCTCAGTCCTGAGCTGGTTGCAGTCGCTCTGTCAAAGTTTCCATTAGGGTTTTGCATCTCAGTTAGCACTGATTCGGCACCGGTCTCTCCTGAAGTCGCTTCAAATGAGGAGTGTCTGCAGGACTCCGGACTTCTCTTTGTCTCGGCTCTGAAATCCCTGTCCTCGCCAGCGTCTTTTCCCTGCCTCTTCGGAGAGGTTTCTCCAATCCTAAGCAACAGAGGTCGTTGGTAGAGACGAGAACGGTCATTACAGGTCAAACCTCATGATACATTGGTATTTACATGAGAGTCTGACAATGTTAGAACAGAATAGAAATACAAAAAACCTTTATTGTTCCTCTATGGGGAAATTCACTTAGTCTTTATTGTATTTATCTGTATCTTTCTCATATGCAACCCCCTGGGTGACTATTAATAATCGATGTTTATTTCCATATTGTTGCTGATTGTGTGTTTTAGGAGGAGGAAAGCCACGTGGTATTTGTTTGGGTATGTGACTTAGATCAGTACCTCCCTCCCTGAGATGTGGGTGTGGTTGTACCTGAGGTGACTGAAGGCTCGCAGCCAGTGGGAGCCCATCGCATCCCTCCCATTGGTCCTCAGCGCTCTGCGGTGACCTCGACTCCGAAGCGCTACTAAGGCCTGAGCGAGTTCAGCCTCGTCTCTGTGTCCCCAGACGAGCTGGGCCCTCTGCTCGGCATCCTCATCTCCAGCTGCCCTGAACAACCTCTGGAGCTGCCACAGGTTCACGGTGCTGAAGATGTTTCCCGAGCCAGACTTCCTTCTCCTCCTCTCGGCCAGACGCCATAAGGAGGAAGGACCGGTCACCACAGAGGAAGAAGCGGAGGCAGATCTGGTATTCATCCAGAGAGAGGTGGTAGAGGTGGCAGACACACGATTTACACAGGCTTTATGCTGTGGAGATAGGAGGAATTGTTTCAGATAAATGTGCTAATCAAAGAAGAAAAGGTTGAAAGAGCATAGAATAAGTGACTTCATCAAATTAGTCTGTTTCCGGTGCTTTATCAATGACAAAGAAGTGAGTCCTGCTGAGCCAGGAAATGGGTACAAAACCAGATCCTCACTCCATGGGAATAAGTAAAAGCCCACGACAGCAGCTGTCATTTGGCTGAGAATCCTCCAGTCAGCTCCGACTCTTTAATCCAGCTTGAAGGCAAGTGACGATCAGCACTTTAAAGCCCATTACACTTCAGATGGTAACTTTATCTGCCTTTACGCACATCCGTTAGAAAGTGGGACAATCAAAACTAGGGGCAAAAGCCACAAATGAGTGATTGCTTTCTGCTCGAAGTGCTTTCTGCTCAGCTGTTCAAATCAAAATATGTTAAAGAGATGGGGCACAAAATTTCTTTTTACACAATAGATAAGACGACAGAATGCAAACCCTGGAATGTAAAGTCAGAGTGGTTCCTGAAACGTCAGCTTATCAGTGATTTAATAAACGCCATTTATTTTGAAGTCATAAACTGTATTCTCCTGACATTACTAGTTAATTACTTATGAGTGTTTCTTTTTTCCACTGGAATATGACTATATCATAAACAACTGGCTCCATTAGGAAACATATTTGTACCTTCCATGTAAAATAAAGCAGCAGCTTATTTTTCCAAAGATTTTACTTTTGAGTTCCTAGTCACACACATAAATTAAAAAAAAAACATACTGTGCTTTGCAAAAAAAAATCAATTCCCGTTATCTTTTTCAAATTTTTACAATGTGAAAAACACAAACTTCAATATACTTTCTTAGTGTGTTATTTATGTGAAGCAGCATAAAACAGTGGAGGACTGGGGGATTTATTCTGATACCCATGAATTAAGTCAAGTGAACACACAGTCCCGGAGTCCTCCAGTGTGGAATTTATTCTCAAACTAAATACATCTGTGTATTGTTCAGAGATTTGGTGGAGAACCAAATCATAAGAAGAAAACGCATCATAAGAACCTTAGAAACAGAAGAGACAGGGAGAAGCTTGTAGAGAAGAATGAAGCAGGGATAGATAATGTCCATCTCATAAATCCATGTTCAGTCCATCATCTAAAAATTAAAAAAAATCTATGACACAGCTGAAAATCTGCCAAGACATGGACAACTATCTACACCAGCGGTCTACATGCTGAGGCTCCAGGCAGAAAATCTAGTTTAACAAGTTCTTCTATTTAAACATTCAATATTGCGTTTCACTGTAAAACTCATAGGTCTGTATTCCTGCTATGGCATTTGATTTAACATATCATGTAATCTATATTTTAAAACAGCCCAACTTTCCTAAAATGGGGTCAATCAAACTCAACTGATATTGGTATGGTAACCTGCAGCCTTTCTAATTGGAGCTTGCATGTGGGGAGTCTTGTCTGAGTAATAAGCCTTTTTCTGTAAAGATGGTTTGCTGCTTAAGAAAAAAGATAATTTAACTTGTGCATGGTAATAATTGCTCTTCGGACTTTTGTCTATGTTAAGAGGCCATGTGAGGACAACATGAATAAGAGAAGCAAGAAAGCTTCTATCAGGTGGGAAACTCTATTTATCATTTATTCTTATTTTTAAAGTAATAAAAAGGTCATTTATTTCAAGAAGATCATTTTAAAGATTCACACGTTTAAAGCAGCTCCTCGTTATTCACTAGTTTGTTAATCATAGTGAGTTTCGCATCCTCTTTTAGTTGAGCTGCAAGCTGCACAGTCTCTGTTCCCATGAAGCCAGAGCGCAGCATATTGTCTCTATTATACATTAACTGGTACAACGGGTTTCACAACTGAGTCAATGACTGCAATCAGCTCATGCAACATTTAACACTAGACGTTTGTTCTTTCATAAGAGAACCACGACCTGCAAAAATAAAAAAAGGCCTTATTGCTGAAATACTGAATGCATTTAAACTCGACGAAGTGTATGACAGTTGCATATAAGATTGCTGGAATACACTATTATTCGACAGACTATTTTCACAAAGAAAGGATGAAAAGTTTGCTTGTATGAAAAATAATAATGATAATAATTATAGTAGAAATAATAACGGGGGCTTACCTGGAGATTTAGTTCATCTTTCCCTGGTGCTCCACTGTTTATTATAGAGCAGAAATCGCAGTAGTCGCAGACACACTGGCGCAGCTCTTGTTCGTGGAGCTTCGTTGAGTGTCATTTATAAATCAATGACGTAAACACAGACTAGTAGGAAAGGAGCGACGCGCATGCGCCCGCCTCTGGAGTCTGGTCAAACTGGCTATTTCAACCAATAACGAGTCTGGAGGGGTGTGGACGGCGCTTGGCTCCGCCCCACTGGCCACGTCGGGCGTTCAGGTCGTAATAAGCTCATTGACGTCAATGAGCCTGGCTGCAGCGAGGAGCGGCTGTCATTAATGAGAGAAAGAAAGTAACATGTGAGGATCCTGCGCTGGGATGACGCATGCAGAGCTCATGAGCGGCGGAGCTCTATCAACAGAGCTGGCATTATTAAGAAACATCCCAACGGTGACCAGTCAAATAAGTAACGATGCAGACCGGTTAGTCGATTAAGCTCCACAAAGGCTTATAGATTTATCTAAAAAGGGGAAATGTGCATTAACTGGGAGAAAACAACTACTGGAGTGCATGGATGAAAACACAGAGTCCGTGTGTAACGTCAATGTCGTTGCCATGTTGTGAGGGGCGGTTTCGTTGAGACGCACCGTGAATCGTTATGAAAACAAGGCTCTTGTTTCTTTGTAGTGATTAAAGGAATAAAGAAAATCAAAGAGAAGTAAGGTTAATAACCTTTTGTTTTTCATAGAGAATATTTCTGCCAAGTTCGGTCAACTCCTAAATTCCTTCAAGAATTTAGAATATGTGTAGGAAAAGTTGCACATTTTCTGTCAAAGAAGGTGAAACTTATATATTGTTTAGGGTTATTACACATAAAATGAAGTATATGTTTGCATTTTTTATTATTAAGGGTTAGAGATAATCTAATCCTAAATTTGGTGTCTCAGAAAGTTACAGTTTTACAGAAAATATTTTTTTTTTATATATTTTTTTAATTGAGAGCTTCAGAAATATGTTTGGGGGTTTTTTTCTCTACTTTGAACCTCTTTTAGCATGAAATACTGCATCAATGCGGCGTGGCATGCAGACGATCAGTCTGTGGCTATCAGTGAACAATAGACATTATCATACAAGCTCATTATATGTGTAGCCTATTGAATCTGTAATATATGATTTTAATCTTTTCAAATTACATTTTACTCCATTATTTAAAAAAATGTAGTAGTAGTAGTAGTAGTAGTAGTAGTAGTAGTAGTAGTAGTAGTAGTAGTAGTAGTAGTAGTAGTAGTAGGTATTTAATAGATATTATTATGATAAATAATAGTTTATGTATTTATCATAAATAAATAATAGGTATTATTTATCATAATAGGTATTATTTATCAATATATGATAAATAGGTATTATTCATCATATATTATTCATTATTATGATAAATATTATGCATTATTTATCATAAATGATAATAGGTATTGTTTATCATAATATTGCTATCTCTTATTGCCAATCGAAATTGGTTAAACGTAAGTTTTTGTGTTTCCTAAACTTGGAACCCCCAGTTTCCGAGCACCGCTCTCCTGATTCCCAAGGCAAAGTAGCCACTCTCAGCATGACGGATGGATCTGGACAAAGACGTCCATGGCCTCTCCGTTCTGCGTCTAGTCTAGCTGAGGAGGGGTAGAGTTTGAATTACAAGACGCCTCCTCTACAGACTGTGGATTCAACGGAGGAAACGGAAAAGACGAAACATAGCCTGCAAGAAGGTTTGTCATTTCAAAACCCCGGGCTGTGGAAAGAACAGAGAGTCCCTCTTTATTCCCAAACTTTGGTTTCTTTTATTGGACGTCAGATCCTCGTGTGACGGTTACTTTACTTACACTTTTTTTTTTTTTTTACCATCTTTTCTCCAGCTGTTTGCAGCTGGCAAAAAGCACCCGCCCTGTTCGGGAGAGGGGGAGAAAGAAAAAAAAAAAGCTCGAGTCTGAGCGGAGAAAAGAAGTGAGGACACAGAGAGAGAGAGAGAAAGAAAGAAAGAAGAGAGAGGGAGAGAGAGAGAGAGAGAGAGAGATGGCACCGCAACTTCCCCAGCCTCAGGTGAGGAGCAACATTTCCAAGTTCCTCCGGAGCTTCTTGGGAATCACCCGGATCCTGCAGATCGTGTTCGGCGCTGGTCTGTGGATCACGGTCGCCGCCAACAAGTACGACGGCCCCATCCACTTCGTCCTGTTCGTCGCTGTCCTGTTCTGGCTCCTCACCCTCGCCCTGTTCTTCGTCACCCTCCTGGACAAGCAGGACCTGGTTCCCCTGCTGGGAGGAGAGCGCTGGCTCTGCGCCAACCTGACGCACGACGTGGTCGCCGCCGCGCTTTACCTGCCGGCCATCGGGGTCATGTTCTACAAGACGGAGAGCTACTCCTACTGCAACCTGGACCAGTACCAGCACTCGTGTCTGTATAAGGTCTACCTGACGGCGGCCGTGTTTGCCTGCCTGTGCTGCCTGAGTTACCTCCTGTCGGTCATCTATGGAGGCTGCAGGAAGAGCCGAGGAGAGCAGACTGTCATCTGATGACACTGAATCAGGTTGAGATGAGGGATTGGGAGAGGAGTATCCACTGCAAGATGAGGAATAGTTCCCGTCACTGTAATTTTACTCAAGAACTGCCTCTACTGTCTCCCATCGTGGCTGTTATTGCATGAAAAGCAGCTCCAGGTACAAAAGGTCAAGAAACCCCTGAGAGGGTTTGATTGGTTAGAGAACAAGTCTCAGTATTACTGCCACAGATGATAGTGTAAGCAATGATGCAGACGTTTTCTTAAGAAGCATTTTTATATGTAGCCTAATAGAAAATAGCCTTAATATACATTTTTAACTCAGTCCTAAATCATTGGAATGCTACAGATTTATTATAACAACTATTTTTTTATCTTCTTACACAATTTTTTTGTATGATGACATTTTCTACAGATAACAGACATCGACTCACGGCGGTTTTTCTTTTGTCTATATTGCACACATCCAGTTTCAGCCTTCAAGATGGTAACAGTTACAACCTCCTGGATGTGAACGGTGTTGTATGCTTAACAAATATGCTCCTAATATAATTTCAGAGAATATGAATAAAAATGCCCTGATTGAGGATCAATGAGATGTTTCTTTGCTTGACTACATTTTATTGAAAGCAACCATGCACAGTGCTACTTCTCTGTTAAAATCACAACATAAACCCCACTAGTGGTTCAACTTGAAACTTGTACTTTTAACTTGAGATTCAGTGTCTTTTCCAGATTTGGGTTTTTATTTCCGAGACAAAGCAGACATAGTATATTTGTGACAGAATTTATCCTGTAAGTGGGACCTTATCTAAATTTTGCTAAGAATCTTATGACTTTGGATTGGCATTGTAAATAATCATCTTTATATAAAACACCAAAAAGTCAAACTCTGACTATGACTTTTTAGTTTTTGAACCTTGTTTATATAACATTTCTACTGCTAGTAATGTATCCTGTAACGGCCCAGCAGCTCTAGCAGTAACTCATCTGTAACACAAATGTTGCATTCATGTACATCTGCTAAACTCCAGTCTGTAAATTGTTCCCTATATGTCTACAAATCTGAAAATCCTATATATTACGAAATTTTTGACAACCATTTTAAATTGGAAAAAGTTGAAGACAGTTGTGCTTAAATACTTTGAACCCTGCACTATTTAATGGTTTTATATCTGGGTCTGGATCTGTCACATACCTTGAAAAGAACACATGTGACATTTTATCAACATTGTGATGAAAACTTGAGTTGGAAATTTTAATTAATATATCTATCTGACAGCTACATTGTGGCCTTCTTTTTAATTTCATATACTAATTAATTAATTAATTAATTAATTAAAAAAATTTTATATCTGTGGGAATTGTTTTCCCACAGATATGAAACAGGAAGTAAGAGTTAGGAAAAGGCAAAATAACAATAAATGAATTTGAAAAGGTGCAAATTCACCCAGAGCTGTTAAAGAACATCTCTATCTGTGTATTAACTATCTCTGTCGATATATATATATATATATATATATATATAGCCTCTCACACAGACATATGACTAGTGTGTGCACATAGTGCATGAGTAAGAATTTGTGCTATGTCTTCAAAGTAATCTGGAAGGAGGCTCTTACCGGAACAGTTTGTCTGGGTTCTGGAGGTGGGGTGAAACTTCAGCCAACGAAAGTAAAGCCAAGTTTAGACGATTCAGTGCCTCGTCTGCTCTAGTCTGCATATGGTTTCAAAACATGCTCCCAATTATGTTGCTTTGAAATCCCTCATTTCCAATGAAAACACTGCAATTATAGCAACCTCCATGCCTTTAGAACAAGAGAAAGACTTCATAGTGATATCTGTTTCTTGTTTTTTAAAATATTTTTCCAATCATGATGCATAATATAGAGCTAAACAAACAAAAAGCACACTGGCAACTGGACGTAATGACTATCTTTTTCGTGGGACGGGAAGATATGGGAGGGCATTAGTCCTGACTTGCAATGAGACATGAGGGCTGTGCGGTTAAAATCATTTGTGCGAACAAAGATAGCGTACAACCTGAGCTGCAGGAGTGGTGCCGAGGGTTAATGTTAACCAGCTGCAGCACAGGGACAGAAATTTATGTACTTCTGAAGACGAAAATGAGCCTCCCCTCACACACACTCACTCCCACCCACCCTTCTCCCTGTGGAGACTTCTGCAGAAATGTTGTCCCGTCCACGTGTCCCTGCCTGCGGAAACACAACTGGTGCACACGCAGCTGAATGGAGGCAGTTTATTAGTCCTGTGTGCAGCCTAAACAAAGCAGCTAGCGTGAGGTAACGCGTGATTGACAGTAAACAAAGTAAATCATTTACGTTTTGTTTAGCTCAAAAACATGCTGACAATTAAGACCAAAGGAAGATTCTCTAGATTTGCCATTGAGGTTCTGGCAATGAAAGGTTTTCTGTTACTATACCATCCAGCATTTAATGGTTTAGAAAAAGAAGTTAAATCCTAAGTGTTTACATCCTCTATAATAATAAAGCAAAAATACTTTCTAAAGGGTTTTAACACCACAAAAAACATGGTTTTGTGTTTTTTGTTCTATCTGCACAGACAGTTTAAAAAGCAAAATCATGGAGTGCCAGCTCTATAATTTCTTTTGGCTGGTCGTCCAACGAGACATTTCCTGCATGGACCCTTCCACCCATCTGCAAGTGTTATTATAACCCCTCCAGACACTGGAAGTAGAGCATCCTGTTGAATCAGTGGTGGAAAATCTAATAGGCATGTCAGTCAAAGAGTGTAACACTGGCTAATAAACACATCAATTTTCTGAGCAAGTGCTTAGATGTACATTACAAGAACTGACATTTTGTTTATATGAAATATTGTTCCTCTTTTGGACTGGATGACATCTACAAGCTTTGTATCACACCCCTATTTTAAAATTGGAATCACGATTTGCTACGAATTTGTTCCCAGGAAACATGGCCCAGTGTGAAGTGGGATTAAAACAGGTTGCAGTAATCAGTCGATGTAAAAATAATAAGATGAATTCTTGCACAGAAATTTTTGTTCAAGAAATGCATGCAGATTTTGATACTGAAAACTTTCTATAGAATAAAATGTAGAAACAGCAAAGTCAAAGCACAGGAAATGTGTGTGTAGTCCTGTAAAATAGAAAATGGATTAGTGATGAAATAAGTATCCTATCCCTTTTTACTTTGAAAGTTGGGTAAGTTGAGTCAGAAGTGCAATGACTGAGAAGTAAGGTTATCCCAAGTGAAGACATTTAATGTTTTTCAGCATATATATTCAGCAAATTGATGTTTTGATGTTCACTGGAGTGAATAAAAATCCTTTCAGCAACTCTGCAAGTCCATGGAAGCTTCCGCAACGCAGCTACACCCAAGCTGGACGTGAGTAACTACTGCTGGAAGTGTCCACTTTGTCAGCACGTTCTATTTTTTTCTTTGTTTTCTTCCTGTCTGGCCCAAGTGTCTACATGTTCTCACATGAAAGACGAAAACAAAGACGCTCACACAGCAGTGCCCTTTTTAACCACACTTTCAACAGCTACTGCTGAGATGCACATTCCAGTGCCAAGGAGACGCAAAGAGGGGTCGAAAAACCACATGAAGAAGAAGGAGCAAAAGTTGGGGAATTTGTGACAATATCTTAAAACAGGAATTTGATATCTTCGATTCCTGTCCGTGTGAAAGGATTGAATCAGCAACTTTTTGTGAGTGGCAGCTTTGTCTCTGATGCTGCAGTTTATAATTTCCTTATTCACTTATGCAAGGAAACCATAAACATCTGTTAGAGCAGCTCTTGGAAAAGCTATAACTCTGAATAGGCCTTGTGTCCATGTGTTGTGTGAGGGCAGTCAGAGGGAAATGGTGATTGCTATTTATAGAGCTTTGAAAATACCACCACTTCCTTTAATCTGCCGGTCTTTGGCCAACATTTCTTGCAGAATGTATTACAGAAAGAATGAGCACAAGGAGCTGAACGGAGACTGGAATGGCTCCATAAAATGACAGATTTCCTGTGTTACGTCGTAAAGTTTCCGAAATGCAAGTGTACATATTTGCTGCTGTACCTTTGTTTACCATTAATACAATTTGTACCTTCAAAAACATCACGTTTGTACCCACAGCTGTCACATTCCTGTGTGATTCTTTATAATTGCTGCTTGCTGTTGTTTCCTGTGTAATGTTCACTGATAGAAAAATTGCCTCCCAGTGTTGACGATGGCTCTTCTGATAACAGCTAAGGCTGGTAACTGTTTACAGGCAAACCTTCTCCATCAGTCTCAAGCCACGTGGGCTAAATTCTATTGATCTAACATTTAAAACTGCGTCATTCATTTTGAAGCTACAAATGGAGCCTTTTCAGAAGCTGCAACTGAATTTTAATTCCTCTCATCTGTTTGCAATTATTCATTCATCCACCAAGTGGCGCCATGGAGTTCTAAAAAGCTTTCCTTATGATGCTGTGAAAAAAAAATCTCTCTTATAAATTTCTTCTAATTTCCGATTTGCAAACATGTTTTAAGTTAGACAAAGATTACCTGAGTACAAACAGCAAGTGCATTTAAAACCTTTGTCTCAATAACTGCCATCAAGCATTTGTCTGAAATATGTTAAGTCTATGGTTGGGGATTTTGGTCAGTTCTTCAAAGAGGTGAATTATTTCAGCCACACTGGATGGGTTTCAAGCATGAATCATGAGTTTCAATTATGAGGTCATCCCACAGCATCTTAATCAGATTTGAATCAGAAACCTTCATTTTCTTTTTATAGACATTCAGATGAGTACTTGCTGATGTGTTTTGGATAATTGTTGTGCTGCACAACCTGAATTAACTTAAATTCAATGATGTCACAAACTAAAGGCCACGCTTTTTCATTTAGGATTTTCCCAGAGATATAGAATTTTTAAAAAAGCTAATTTAGAAGGCTTATCATTCATAAGCATACAATTTGCATACATTTTAATTGGAAGTGTAAGGATGAGCTCAAATGTCCAGACAGTCACTCTCATCATAACCAAAGTAAAGCCACAAAACAGCAAATTACATTATATAACCAAAATGCAGTAAGGACTACAGAAAGGATAGATTAGTTTTCACAAGCGAGTGAGAGTGTGTGTATATACAAAAATAACAAATAGTACTGATATCAGATCAAGCACTTTGTTATTTTATATAAAGATTAAAAGATTTTGATGGGATAAAGATCTTTTTCAAACAAAGATTATTTCTCAGCAGCAGTAAGCAGTGTGTAGAATACTAAGAAAAGAAAGAATTGGGGGGAAAACTACACTGTTGCATCAACTGTATATGAAAGAGGGAACTACATACACATTAACAGCACATTGCACAACACAGCTGTACCATGTCCTCAGGCCACGACTCTGTCTGCACCTAAAGGTCAAGGGTCAAGCCTTTGAAAGCCCATTAAAATCCATTACAACCAGAGAACATTAATAAACATATACGAGTGGCTGCCAATTACATGAAAATGCAGTTATTTCTCTCATTTCCTATTCTAAATATTTTACCTAAACATTTAGAATATAAATGATATAAATGATAAGCCGCCCACATGCCAGAAAGCTAAACAACCTGCATGATAACTGGATAGGTCAAGGACATTTAAGAGGTCACAACTTTTTATAGGCTACTGTTGACCAGAAGGTTATAAGCACTTAAAACTAAATATCTGTTAGCAAGAAATTAGGACAAGTTTTATGGATAAGAGTTTCACACTGAAGTATGAAATATCTAAAATGTATGTTTATATTTTTCCAAACACCAAAATCTGAAAAACTGTTTTTGAAATGTCTTTTATTTGTTCAAGTCTTAGGCAATGTGGATTGTGTCTTAGATATCATTTTTGGTGTATTGCTTTTATTAGAATGAAATTCTTGTAACTATTAAACCTCAACAACATTTAGCCTTTTATGTACATCAAGGTAATATTTAGTATTATTATTATTATTATTATTATTATTATTATTATTATTATTATTATTATTATTATTATTATTATTATTATTATTATTTCTTCCAACAAATAAATAATGTTTTGGACATTCGTCAATTGCTTCCAAACAATTCTCTGTTGTTTTATAAAATTATTTGCCAGTCAAGTCATGTCAGTCAAGACGAACTATACTTATAAATACTGAACAGTGATTTCCAATAAAACGAACCGCCCTCATTTTGTTGGTTGTTTCATCTCATATAAAAATGTTGAACTGGTTGTCACCGTTTGTCAATTTTATGCATTTTGTAAATCATACCTGTCTAATATTTACCTGTATATTAAAGAGATAAATTGTGAAAATAGCATGTAGTACTGCTATAAGCGTCTTCAGGTAATGTCACCAAGATCATACTAGAAGAAAAGCCATTTGACTACCCTGTCCATAAATATTGTGTCAGGACTTTTCATTTTTTGTGACACTGACACTTTTATTGACATGAATACCTGCTTCTGAATCTGTTTTGAGCATCTGTCACACATTTTGCATGTCTATCGAAAAGTTTTTGCAGTTTGGACTCTTTTTTTGAGAAATGTGCTAGATGTGACATTGTGAATGGTGGGAGAAATACACCACATCCATTGAAAAACACCTATAAATACAGACTAGTTTCTTCCATGTATAAGATCTAACAGGTTAATTAGACATTTAAAATGTTCATATTTAGACAGTTACACTGTTTATTAGAAAGTGCCATTAACAACTAAATGTGAACACCTTTCCTTATAATTCCTATTTTACAAACTTTTGCAATATTTTATTTAGATACGCTTTATATTGCAACTTTTCACTGCCAGCATTATTATTTTTAACTTTATTAAATGATTAGATATATAGGTAGATTTAGAATCAATGTACGTCATGAAGGTCAAATCTGATGACGCCCTCCGCTACTATTGGTTGAGAAATAACATTGACGGATTCTAATTGGATGTAAAAACCAGGAAGTGATACAATAACCAATCCCCAGAATAAAAACGCTTGAAAGCAAAGATTTGACCTGTCTGCCTTCTTGGAGCTGCGAGCTCTCGGCTCACCATCAGAATCAGCTCTTTGAATCAACTTGATAGTTTATATTTATTTTAACAATCGAAGGTTGCAGAGCGGTATTGAACATGGCGGCCTACAAATTAGTGCTGATTCGCCACGGAGAGAGCAACTGGAACCAGGAGAATCGTTTCTGCGGCTGGTTCGATGCAGATTTGAGCGAAACCGGGGAGAAGGAGGCGAAGAGAGGAGGACAGGCTCTTAAAGGTGTGTGTGGGGGGGAAACTGACGTTTTATAATTGTCTGCGGCAATCCGGCGTGATGTTATGCTGCATGCATCAGGTCGCAAACCCGACACTGAACGAGACTGAAAGAAAGTGCTTTGACGTGGCGCGAGTGAAATGACATTACACGGGACCATAGCAGGGTTGTTGACATGTTTCTTTTCCAGAACAAGGAGATGACACAAGGTTACAGTAAAATAGTCAGGTATTAGACAGTTTCAGCAAATGATTCTTCGTTTTTTCTAGCAATAAGACAGAAATGTTATACACGAAATCAAGGATCCTGTTGTGTAAATCAAAAATAAATGTTAAGAGAAATCATTTTATGATTCTTCAGAGATAAGAAAGATCATATTCGCAGCCCACATTTACTGTAATGTCTTCATATTAATATTTTTGGCGTTTTTCCTTTACAATTTTGCATAAAACATGTTTCAGGTAATATTCATAGCATTCATTTGGGCAATGGTATTTATTACACCCTTTCACAATAAATGTCATCACCAGGCACTACAAAATAGATTCATCCATCAAAGGACTTTTATTAAAAATAATGCAACAGAATTGGCAGGAAAACCATAAGTAGTTGACTAGTAAAATCCTGAATAGTGCATTATGTAGAATCCAATTGTTTGAATTTAATTCACACGCATCTAATTAATTCAAACTTCTATCCAAATCATTAGGTAAGATTTATAGATCCAGTTACTTTCAGTCAAAGTTAGTCCTACTTGTGGAATACAATAAATTTCACTGATGTGTTTCCAACTGTTAAAAAAATAATCTAACACTGAATTTTGACAGGAGAGATCCTGTATTATGTTTTATGAGTAAAATGCAAATTCCAGATTCTGCAAATTGGTTCAAAATGTTATGATGCTAATAAAATAAGTTTATGTTGAACAAAATTGTCTTTTGTGTGCATTTCACAGATGCTGGTTTTGAGTTTGATCTCTGCTACACCTCGGTGTTGAAGCGGGCCATCAGGACCTTATGGCTCGTCTTAGACAGCATTGATCAAATGTGGGTGCCAGTCCATCGGACCTGGCGGCTCAATGAGCGCCATTATGGAGGTCTAACTGGACTCAACAAAGCGGAGACAGCTGCTAAGCACGGAGAGGCCCAAGTGAAAATCTGGAGGCGCTCATTTGACATCCCTCCTCCCCCCATGGACCCAGACCATGACTACTACACTATCATCAGCAAGGTTTGATATGATTATGCCAGACAATCAGTGCTTGCACATTAGAACAAAATGGAGGCATGCCTTGTATATTTTTTCAGCCAGGTCTGAATGATAACTGAAATGCCTGCAATATTTAAAGGACAATATTAGGTTTAAGGAATAGCACGTATAATATGGAATGAAACATGATAACCGCTGGGATTCAATTCCCTTTTGTTTGCTTGCAGCACCCTAATGTTATTGCCTAACAGCATGCCTAGTGAGAGTTAATATGTGACTGGCACCACAGAGTACTTCTGGGTTTAAGTTCAAAGTTCAGTAAAGGTGAAAGCCACATGGTCATATCTTGACATGGTTAGGCAGACATAAAGGTGAGGGAACTTGAATCATCGTTACTGGGGCAGCGACTGGTTCAAGGAACATCTTAAATGGGGTAAATAAAATAAATTACAGTGCATCTGCGCTGCATGTTCAGGCATTAGACAGAACCTTCCAAATGCATCGATACCCATTTAACTCTTTGGATTTTCTCCCAGCTATGAACTTCAATTTATTTCATAGGGATTTTATGTGATACACCAAAAATTAGCACATGATAGATTTCCCTTTTCTCGCCGAAGAAAAGCAATCCCACAGTATGTTGCTACCTCCACCATGCAACACTGCAGGGATGATGTTTTTGGGGTGATGTGGAGGTTTGCATGCTGGCCAAAAAGGTCAACTTTTGCCTTATTAGACCTGAGCATATCTCTCTGGTGTCCTCTATGCATTTTCTGGTCTTCTGCAAGCAGTGTTTCTTTTGGGTTTTTGTTATTAATTATTCTTTCTACTCTCCCAATAAAGGGTGTACTAAAGTGTAAAATTAATAATTGTTCTGTCAAATGATGCTCCTATACCTTCAGCTCCTCTGTTGCCTCTATTATTGATGATCCCCTTGTCCAATCTGTCAGTTTTAATTGATGGCCTTGTCTTGGTTTACTTTACTTTTCAATACATTTCCACAAATGTATTGAATTTACAAACCTGCTTCAGACAGCTTGGTGCAAGTACATATGTAAGTCACTGATTTGTGCACCATTTGGAAGCCCATTTATGTCCAAATGTTGGTAAAAGAGTTCAAAATATCTTTTGTTTCTTCTTTTTTGTCCAACTTACATTCTGGTGTGGTTTTCTGTACAGGATCGTCGCTATGCAGACCTAACTGAGCACCAGCTGCCATCCTGCGAGAGCCTGAAGGACACCATTGCACGTGCACTGCCTTTCTGGAATGAGGAGATTGCCCCTCAGATCAAACAGGGGAAACGGGTGCTCATTGCAGCCCATGGAAACAGTTTGAGGGGGATTGTCAAGCACTTGGAGGGTGGGTCGTGATGCACTTTACAATTCACTCTAAAAATATATTCTTCATTACTTAGTGTCAATTTGTTTTCTTTGAACATACATTTTCAACAAGCTGGATGGGCATGCAAAAAGTTTCCTATAAATCAGTGGAGTAACTTATCCAAATAATGAGAATTGGCTTTCTGTGTGTAACAATCCATAGGAATGTCAGACGAAGCCATCATGGAGCTGAACCTGCCAACTGGCATCCCGATCCTGTATGAGCTCGACAAGAACCTGAAGCCGGTGAAGCCCATGCAGTTTCTGGGAGACGAGGAGACTGTACGCAAAGCCATGGAGGCTGTTGCTGCTCAAGGAAAAGCCAAGAAGTAACAAGAGAGAAATGAATAAATAAATAACAAGCATAATAGTCTTATTTAGTGTGAAGGTATAAGTCATCCCTGAACGCTGACCTCAGATTAGTGTGTTTCCCAAATGCTAATGTGTTTCAGGTTCTACAGTATGAACGCTATAGATTGTTCTTCTGGCTTCATGCAGGGCAAGTCACTGATATGGATGGATATATTACAGAGAAATTGAAACCACAGCTCTCGAGAGATTGAAAAAATTATAACCTTAAAGTAATATTTATTAGGAATTGTCAAAGCTTGTAGTAAAACGTATTTAATGACTTGAACAAAACTCTGTTTCCATAAGCTAGAAGCTCATAAGATTTTAGTTTTGTTTTTGATGCTCAACATGTATAGTATGTTTGCAACAAGTAAGAACGTACATACATACTCTTTCTACGTTTATTCTGTGTTTTTAAGGGGTCTGTTTTCTGCACCAGGGATAAGGACCAATCTTCCCCTGATCTTGTTTAATGTATGTGTGGGACAAGGTGACTGCATGTGGCATTTTGAATATGTGCTTTTATTTGCTCAGTTTTCCATGTTTACTTCAGGAAAACTATTAATTGGAAACAGTTGTCTAATTTTTCAATCTCTTGAGAGTGGGATGGGATATTTAGAGCAGGTAACTGTTTTTCTTTCACTGCATGTCTTTAGGCTGTGTATCATCTTTATGAATGTTATGTGTTGTTGTCTGTAACCCAGCAACGTTTTTCTCTCTTTGAACATTGACTAATATCTCTTTGTCAGTATTACACTGTATAAAAAAAGGATCATTCCCTTATTTTGCAAACAGTTCACTAATTTTACAGTCCTAAGAACAGACAAAGGGTCTCAAACTAAACTGTTTTTGTGCGGTTTCACCTTGTTTGGTTTGCTATTTGTTTAATGTGCCTCCCACCATGTCCTACAGTATTGTTGCTTGTTTTAATTTATGCAATGTCTTGTGTGTTACTTAAAAGAACCATCAACTAATAAAGCAAAAAGTATGTATGTCTGTGTTGTCTTCCTGCATCTTTATGGAAAGTACTTCTTGGAGAAGGTGATTTTAAATAACACCACCACAGGGATTATGATTGGGTGATGTGGACTTTTGCTTGTTGGCCAAAAAGTTTAACTTTTATCTCATCTCTCCCCGTGTCCTTTATATGGCTTACCTTGTGGCAATCTGCAAACGGTGCTCTTGTGCGTTCACACTGCAGCCCAAAGTGACCCAATTCCAATTTTTTTCTTTTACCTAATGCGACTTGTGTCCGATCTTTTCATGGCAGTGTGAACAGCACAGGTCAGATTCTCTTTCGAATGTGACCCATATCCGATACATATCCGATTCAAATGCGACCTAAGGTCCTGGCCGCATTCATCCGAACTGAACATCACTGAATCTCAACAAATCTCACTATTCTGCGTCCTGATACGCGCAAGTGGGAAGAAAAACAACAACCATGATGGACAATATGAGGATTAAGTTGTTAATATGTTGCTCCGGTTGGACAGCAACTTCAAATGTGTAAGCTAAGCTCCACCGTTAGCCTCCATGTTTACTTCCGCAAACTTTGAGCACTTCTTCTTTTTATGGCAGTTGGCAGAACACTGAGACCGCTGACGCTATTGCGCCCTCTACTGCGCATGCGGGACACTTTCAGTTCGATTGCCCGTTCACACTGCAGAACACATACAGGTCCATTTACTGGCAGTGAACGGCCTGGCAAAAAAAAAATCGGAATTGTGTCACTTCAGGCTGCAGTGTGAACGCATCCGGGCTTTCTGTCATCAGTTGTTTTCTTTTTTCCACTCTCCCATAAAGACTAGATTTGATCCACCAATCAGTTTATTTAATTGAAATCTGTTCTACTTTAATCCTCAAATAAGTGAAATTCTGGGGTAACAAAACAAGTTTGTTTTTTAAAGAATCAAACATGGATTGCTGCTTGCAGACACAATTTCCACTAGCGTTCTGCATTACAGTGAATTGGAAAGTTGTCATTTTATTATTATTCAAAAAGAATAGGCATTGTAGCAACCTACAGTTGAACACTTCTATGTGTGTGAATATTCCTCTTTTTCATTTTTTGCGCAGTAATTTGATCACTTCGATGATAAATAGTACATTAACAAATATTTTAAAAATGTTTTTACCATGGTTCGGGGGAAAACGGTTGCGTTAACGCGGAAGTCCCTCGGAAGTAAAAAGCTTGACTTGGACTTCAACTTCCAGAATGCATTTCGTGTAACAACGACACAGTAGAAAGCGGGACGAAAACCTGTTATGGAGCAGTTGTAGGACTGGAAATCCTCGGTCTTGTCATTTCGATTATAGGTTGTCATAAATTCTAAGACTCTTACAATGGAGAAGACTTCTGAAAATCAAGGAATTACGCGGTAAAAAAAATCCCGTAAACATTGTTGTCATCACATGGTTAAGTTCTGTAGGCGCGTCAACCGCCGCCTAGCTTAAAAATCACTTCCTGGAACAGCGGCTTGCTAGTATTTACTATTATTCGGCTACTGTAAAACGTATATTTTTTTCTGTGTACATATTTAAGACTCTTGCTGGTAGTACACATGCAGGAAGTGGTCGCAGGTCAGTAGAATGATGGTAAGTAAAAACAATAACAAGCATGTTTGTACAAAGTTCTGTGCGCCTTCTTTGTTGTTTGCTAGGAGCTAGCTTTGTGCTCGTTTATCATGAAAACGTGAACATGACCATGCTGTGATAACATTTACAAGTTCGCTTAATGTCACTATTGCCAAACCGTTGAAGGACGTGTTAACGCTTAAGCCCCTTAAATAAGTTTTAATTATGTTTTCATTTACGTCGCAAACTCGGACTGGTTGTCTTTCTCAGTTCAGAGCAGGTGTTCTGTCTTTGGTGGAGCTTGAGCTCCGTTTGACATAAACACGTGACGCTGTTGCGTCCTTTAGTTTTTTTTGAAAACAGCCTGTTTGAGTTGCATTTCTGTCGTCTTGGTGAACAGACACCCGCGATCGTGAGCGATCTTCGCAGAGTTCTCCTCGTTTGACTTTTTAGAGTACTTGAGGATTTCACCTCTCACCGCAGCACAGAGGTGAGTCGGCAGGACAACCCACCACGCTGCAAAGCTTTGCAGCAAAAATACCAGTTCAAGTAACAAAATGACATTTCTTTATTTACGATTCCAAGACAACGTGTGCATTTTACAAAAGTTGGAAAGAATCAGTTTTTCGTTATGTTTAACATCGCTTAATATTGACTAAACAGAGCTGTGAATTTCTTATATTGTAGTTACTGGGTCATTGTTTTGGTCCAGTCTGCTCTCCTAGCTAATCTTACTGTATCACTTGCATACAAAGTCAATACTTTACTGATCCCAGAGGGAAATTGAATTTTATTGTATTGTCCTTTTTGAATATGGATTTATAAAAAAGAAATTCAGTTAACTATGCTGGCCAGTTTTACCCAATTTGAAAGGAGTTGCCACCCATTTCTTACCACTTGCCTACCCTGGGTGATCTAAATCTTTTTCACACATAACGTTATAATCAGCACAGGCACCTGACTTGTATTCAGTAATGCAGTCCCATATCCAAATAATTGATGCACCTTTTCATAAAAACCTGCATTAACTTCTTCAGTAGTTTTTGCTTATTAAAATGTATTTCACTGGGGCAGCACATTCTCACTGTTGCCCCGTACGTAAGCATGCTAGCCTTCAGTTAATTTGCAAGATGGGTCCAAATAAAATGGCCAAACTCTGAAAATATCACACAGTTGCAAAATAATTTATTAAAGCCAATTGGCAAATCATTTGGAGATCCTCTGACCCAGTAATTTATCCAATTTGAAAAGAAAAGTAATCTCACATTAAATCTGAATCACCTCCAAACCAGATACAATGAAGTTACTTCTGGGAAAAATAAATAACTGCTGAAAATTTTTGTGTATTCAAATTGACATACTGAAAACAAAATCCTGAAGATGACTGACAACAATACAAATATTCGAAAATGTTTAGTTCAATTTAGCAAAACCTAGGGCAGTGTTCAGTCTTCTAATTCGTCTCTCTGAGGTGTCTACTCATTTTCGCATCACTAAGTACTGCTACAAAAAAATGTTGGGAGTGTAAAATAAAAACTCTTTACTGATACTCCTTCTAACGTCTCAAGGCCACAGGCCCCAGTCCCTCTGCCTCCTGGCTTGCAGAATGAAACATTCCAAGTCTTTTTTTTTTATAAACACATCAGCTTCTGTGATCTCCAGCCCGTTGGAGAGGCTGGAGTAGATCACCAAAGCGGCCTGAGGGCCGTCTGCTGACCTTATAACCTGGCTTTGCTTCTGCCACATGTACTGTGGTTTGCATCACTAAAATCAATGACTAAGGATGTGGAAGTGGTTGTGCCAAGTAAATTACCATTTTCAGAAAATTCAGTACTTTTTTCATAGTAGTTCATCAGATCAAATCTTAAAGGCATACTAAACAATTAAAGAAAGATGATTTGGATTCCTCTACCACTACTTGTAAAACTCCACAAACAAAGCATAACTTGAGGTTTGGTGAATACTGTCCTGTTGTAGTCAATTTTCAATAAGTCCGCAGGCGCTTGTGTGTTTTTCTCAGAAATGCCACAACAGTTGATCTCGTTGAACGAAGGTATCTTTTTCTCTGTTTGCAGGGATGGATCCTTCTCTCCAGCAACACTCGCTTTCACATTTTGCGTGTTTTCCCCAAGAGACTTCAATCAATTCATCCCAAGTCCCAAACTTGCTTTCTCATCCGGCACCCAGGAGAGTTTTGCCTCTCCAGAATCCGGAGGAATGCAACATGAACAAGTTGAGCCCAAACTGGCATCCATCAGGAATGAAATATCCGGCAGCTCTCATTTCAAGTAGTTCCACAAACATCGTTTCCCCTGTGAACTCTTTGTTAAAAGACAGACTTGGTCCTCTGAAACCATTTCCTCCATCTCATGGCGATGTTCTGAGCAGCCCGGTTAATGGTGCCACTTCAGCAAGGGAAAATCTGGGTCCTCAGCACAACATGATACGGTTGGACTCAGGATATTTCACCTCACCTCAAGTTGTTTCGGCCACCCAAATTAAGACTCACATGTCAGCTGAGAGAACCTTTATTCCCACTATATTTAATTCTCCATCCCCTCAGTTTGGGAAGAGTATAAGTAACCCCCTCCCTTCCTACCTCTCCAGACGGGATCAAGGAATTGAATCCAAGATCCCGTTTTCTAACTCAGGAAAAAAAAAGGATGTGTCACAAAGGGAAGACCCACATAAGGTAATTCTTTCTCTCTTTTAACATGGCGTTTCTATGGTATTAAAGCAGAAATTAATGCAACGTGTTTATGACTCTTCACACTTATTCTGCCAGGCTCTGCTCAACAAACTAAGAGATTTCCTACACAATGTTCATCTGTACAAATCTTGTGTGAGTGTTCGCTCTGAGGCAGTCAGAAAGCTTCCACGCATCCTCGTACAGACTCAAAGGGATTTCTTCCTGGTGTCGAGCAAACGACAGAAAAGAAAAAATCTTTATTACAAGTACATGCATAAAAACAATAAACAAATGTTTTAGATATAACCATTGCTAGTCTTATATCCAGGTTTAACAACTGACGCAGTATGACATTGATCTTGGGAATTAGGTTGTGATCTTTGGAAAATCATCATTTATCCTTGTAACAATCATCGTATTAGATTTATAGCGTTCAAAGTTAAGCATTAGTCTGACAAGAACAGTTATTAACATTAACTCTCCAAATCTGTATAAATAAACAAATGAATTAATTAATCAAATCAGAATAGTACCATGCTGGATCATATGGAACTACTTTAAATTCTTTTGCCATTAATCATTATGATGACATAATGTAATAATAACTCAGTGATTTAGTTGATTAGCCCATTAGCTGACATGTATTTTAATAGATAACTACTAACTCTTTTTTTTCTGTTTTTTTTTGTTTGTTTGTTTTTTGTTTTTGCTTTACTGTTTTAGAGCCACCAACACGAACAGACGTGTTCAAGAGAAAGCCTTATTCCAGGTAATATTTTCACTAACAATTGTGAGTTTTACTTTCAAAATATTTGGGGGGGTGGGAGGAATCCTCTCAGCCAGGCCGAACTTGAAAATTGGAAGTTATGCTTGCCAAGTACTAGCATACTTGGCAAGCTAGTATGGTATCAAAAGACAAAGCAGAGAATTTCAAACCATTTGCGGAGAACGTTTACAACAGACACGGACTGAACAAAGTTCGACTCGTATGTGTCAATAAAGGTGTAAAAACCGTATTTATTTCAAGTAATTTGCGAAATCAAACCCACCGATTTAGGGATTACATGGCTAAGAAACGTGATAATGTTACAAATATTTTTAAAATTTCCTCTTCGGTCATATTTCAGTCCGTTTTCTCTTAAATATACAAGAGCTTAGAGCGATGCGTGCTCCCACGATAGGGGATGCAATTTTGGGCTGGCATGCGTTTCTGGGCATAACACCGGCCGGCGCAGCATATTAACAACTTAATCCTCATATTGTCCGTCATAGTTGTTGTTTTTCTTCCCGCTTGCGCATATAAGGACACAGAATATTGAGATTTGTTGAGAATCAGTGACGTTCAGTTCTGATGAATGCGACCTGGACGTTAGGTTGCATTTGAATCGGATACATATCAGATATGAGTCTCATTCGAAAAAGAATCCGACCTGTGCTGTTCACACTGCCATGAAAAGACCGGATATAGGTCGCATTACGTCAAAAAAAATTGGAATTGGGTCACTTCAGGCTGCAGTGTGAACGCACCCTCAGGCAGAAGTGAGAGCCTGTGCAACGCAAATAATAACCCAGTCTGAACACTGTGCATAAAGTAATACAACATAACTTAATGAAGCTTCGAGGCAGATGCATCTTCCTCGAAGAATTTAATAATCGAGGTACTCAAATCACTCTACGAATTGTTTCAGCCCTAAATACAAATATCGGTGTCGATATGCTGATGGCTAGTTTTTATGTTTTACAACATAGTGACACCACATGTTAAGTGGTTCATCAGGCTTATTTCAGTTTGAAATAGACTGCAGCTCTGTCACGTTCGACTTAAATCTGCGCTTTCCCGGTTCGCTCCTCCTTGCCGGGCTTTATGCTACGCACTGTGGTAGGAGACTAGGAGCCCGGCTGCAGGTAACTTGGATAAGATCACATGGTGACAGCGCTGCTCCGTCTCCATTTATTTCTATGGAGTTTGTGTGGTTCGCACTCATCACGACGAGCGAACAGCGTAATTTGTTCATGCGAAATTTCGAGCACATATACGCAGACATGCACACGCGGGATAGCGACGGTACACAAGAAAGTTGAGAATTTTTCAGCTTTTGTTGTTTTTCACCATCTGTCCGTGTATTTGGTTCAGCCTGAGTTTAAGAAACTAGCTATCTGTGTGTTTAGCCTTTACCAAGGAAATGAGAGAGGAGGAGTAACTGGAGGTACCTTTTGAGTTAAGCTTTTTGTCATCCAGTCTCTTTGGTAGAAATAGAAACAAAACGAAAACAAACAAGCAATATTGTCGCCCTCGTCTTCTTATTGTATTATTAAGATGCCCCCTATAAGCATTACTGAATTTAATTGAAAGGAAACGTTCTTTCTGTTTATAGTGATGGATCCTAATAGCACATCCCAAAAGAGACGCAGGGAGTGGGAGCCTTGCTTAAAGAACATCAAGAAACCTTGTCACAAAGGAATAAACCATGGAACAACAGAGACAAACGGACTTACTCCTGGCACCTCACCAAGATCTTCACTGGACCATCAGCCGTCACCACAAAGCTCCTCTGTCTTTGAGTCGTCGCATGAAACAACAAAGAGACTTCTGAAGTCTGAGCCGGCATGCTCAGCGTTGTCATCAACACCCAAATCCTCGCGATTAGTCTTAGTCTGTCCAAAGAAAACGGCATCTACAGGGGCAAAGAAAGGCTTTATTACCACTGAGAATAATATAGTGAAGTTAAGGTTAACTTCAACTCTGAGTGAAGGGAGTCCAAAGAATCAAAATGAGGAAAACCAAAAAAAGAGCAAATCAAGTCCTTCTAAAGTTCATCATAAGGAGTGCAGCAAACCTCCACATGTTGGTTCGGTTTGTAGTAACTCCAACTCTGGCTGTAGTGTACCAGTTAAGACAGAAAGCAAAAAATTAGAGGGCATCTCTCCAAAACCAGCATCTAAGCCTAGTTTAAGTTCTTCGAGTTGTAGCACACCAGAACGCAGTAAAACTAGTCGTATACGAAAACCAACACTTGTCCTTGACGACATAGATCAGCTCTTCACCCCCGACCCCAACGTTTATGTTGTCAGGCCTGCATGTAAGGCTCCAAAGTGTAGGATGGAAGAGCAAACGATAAAGTCACCCACTTCAAAGAAAGGTTCCAACTACAGTCCAACAGTTACGCCCATATCTTCTCCTGCCACACAACCTCTACATGCAACCTCCTCACCAGCCTCTAACATGACTGTCTTTTTGCCAACTGTGACTTTGGAGCGACTAAAACTGGAAGAATCTCAACGTTGTCCTAAAGATGGAGGCAACAGACACAGTTCTGTCAAAGAATCTCAACTTAGTACTAAAGATGGAGGCATCAGACACTGTCCTGTCAAAGAATCTCAGCTTAGTCCTAAAGATGCAGGCATCAGACACGGTCCTGTCAAAGAATCTCAACTTAGTCCTAAAGATGCAGGCATCAGACATGGTCCTGTCAAAGAATCTCAACTTAGTCCTAAAGATGCAGGCATCAGACACTGTCCTGTCAAAGAATCTCAACTTAGTCCTAAAGATGGAGGCATCAGACAGGGTCCTGTCAAAGAATCTCAACTTAGTCCTGAAGATGGAGGCATCAGACACTGTCCTGTCAAAGAATCTCAGCTTAGTCCTAAAGATGGAGGCATCAGACACTGTCCTGTCAAAGAATCTCAGCTTAGTCCTAAAGTTGGAGGCATCAGACAGGGTCCTGTCAAAGAATCTCAACTTAGTCCTAAAGATGGAGGCATCAAACAGGGTCTAGTCAAAGAATCTCAACTTAGTCCTAAAGATGCAGGCATCAGACACGGTCCTGTCAAAGAATCTCAACTTAGTCCTAAAGATGGAGGCATCAGACACGGTCCTGTCAAAGAATCTCAAGTTAGTCCTAAAGATGGAGGCATCAGACACGGTCCTGTCAAAGAATCTCAACTTAGTCCTAAAGATGGAGGCATCAGACACGGTCCTGTCAAAGAATCTCAAGTTAGTCCTAAAGATGGAGGCATCAGACACGGTCCTGTCAATTCTTCAAGAAGTCAATCTAAGGATGAGAGTTTAAAACCTCAGCACAACCCCTCGTTGAAACCTAAAACCAGTGAGGGTTTGCATTGCTCGGAGACGGACACAGCAGCCTCTGTGCAAGAGACTTCCCCTCCATGCACAAAGCCCCCACCAGTAGAGGAGGCGGGCAATGATGGGAGCAAGGGGGGGAAAGAAGAAGACTCTATTGATGTTGAACTAGACCTTGGCCTGAGCATTTCATATGATATAGATCCAAGCCAGAGCTCTGACAGCAGCGAGGAGGAGCCGCTAATCTCCCTCCAGGAGATGATGGAGTGCGTTGCGAAGCCTCCAGACACGCCGCAGAAAGAAGCCGTCTCGGAGCCGAGCACGCCAGGATGTCGTAGCTCTCAGTCAAAAACTGTAAGCTCCTCCTAATTTGTGTTGTTTGCACATAAAGTGGAACAAGCAACATGATCAAATTAGTTTAAAAGTTGGTTTTGATGAGTGGGAGGGGTTGTCTCCTTTTATTTCACTTAGAGTCTGCTGTCATCCTCCACAAAGCCAGGAGTCTACAAGAACAACCTGGACCAGATGCTGAAGGAGATAAACAGCACCAAGAAGTATATAATCCAGAAAAAAAAATCTACTTATTGGTTTTTGTCTCATGTCTCTGGACCATATTCAATGTATTTTCTCTTTTGTTTATATGTTTACCAGAGCAAAGGAGATGGAAGCACAACTTCTGTCTGCCTGCAACGAAGACCTCCTGAGGTTAGCGGAGTATGAGGCGGCAGAGGAGAACCAAGAGGAGGTTGCCAATGAACACCAGTAAGCGAAACGGAAGCATATTGGCAGTAATACTCTGGGCTTGCTGATTTTAATGTAAACTGAAACTGATTTATCATTTGTTCTCCAGGGAGTTTCTGCAGCACTTCTCATTGATGTCTGGTGCAATCAAAGAAATCCCACCAGGGGAGATGGTTTTTAACCTGGAAAGGTTTGGCCAGATCTTTCACCAGGATTCACTGCAGCTCAGGCAGTGTCACGTCAGTCCTCAAGGGGCCTCTCAGAAGACACTTATTTGGTAAAGGAGTACGTGTGTGTGTGTGTGTGTGTGTGTGTGTGTGTGTGTGTGTGTGTGTGTGTGTGTGTGTGTGTGTGTGTGTGAGTGTGTGTTTATACACGTGGAGTCACTTTACAACTCTTAAGTCATATTGATGACATTCTAGTTTACAGACATGCACCTGCAGATGAAAATAAATGTAAACACAAAGCAGGACAATACATCTCCAGCAGAGAAACAGGAAGAATGCCAGCCTCCACTAATTGTCTCTTCCTTCCAGCATGAGTGTGTTTTTCCACACAACTCAGCACATGGGGGTTGTGTGACCTTATGCGAGTCACAGTAGCAAACTGAAGAGACGTGGAGAAATTAGACCCTCTCCATCAAATCTCGCTGAGTTTGAGCAATTTTCTGTTTGGTGTTCACAGCCAGGAGAAACACTCGCAAAAAGACTTGTAGCCGTAATTGCAACAAAAAATGTCACAGCGAAGTGAGCTGGCTGAATATAGATTATTTTTCCAAAAAAAATTATTAAAACAACAATGAAGTGGATTGTAGTGACAACAGATCAGATCACCAAAATGCTTTAACCTGTGAATAATTTAGCTTTTCCTTATTTTCAGTAAGTCCATTTAGAGAGACCACAAGAAGTTCCTCAGCATGCGTAATTTCCTTGTTTATGCTTGAACCTTATGCAACTTCCTGTACTAGAGCTTGTATTCAACAATGTAACCTCTGTTGGTCATTGGCAAACTAGTGGTGTTGACCAAAAGTAAAGCTTCATCTCGTTTGTTTATGTCTCCTGTTTCATTGCAGGTCCAGTCCTGCTCAGTTGAGACTGCACTTGATTGTTGGTCTGTTTGAGGAAGCTTACTGTAACTCGCCTTGTCCAGCTCAGGTTACCCGCTTTCTTTTCAAGGTACGCCCAACACACTCTACAGTAGCTGCATCATAGAAACTTAGAAACCGTTTTTAAACCTTTGCCTGTTCTTCATAGATGATGTCGGTCCATAGTGAAAGGATCATATCCAATAAGATCCTACAAGCCCTTTGTGACATTGCCTGCTCTGCTGCTTATCAGATAGGTTAGCATCCCCCCTCGTTGGCTTCTTTTTTTATTATTATTTACAGAGGGAAAAGTACTGATGTTTTTTTCTGTCTGTATTAGTGAACAGTGACAACCAGAAGTTTGAAGTTTGGGTTCCCAGTTTGGCCGATGTGACGCTGGTCTTTATGAACATGGGTGCTGCATTTGTGACACTCTTCCCCTTTGAGAGTCTGCAGCCATCATTCACAGAGGGAGATTTGCTGTGAGTGACTGCTCTGCGAATCAGTCACGTTGCAGCTTTGCATTTAGTAATAAGACATGAAATAATAAAGTCACTTTATTTGAAATGACAAGGATTTTTTTTTTCTTTGTTTAGAGAGGATGTCTATTTCCAAAATGAGTCTCCTTCCAACAACAATGAAGAGATCAGTTTCCCTGAGCACAACTGCACAAACATCTTAAAGGTGAGCAACGTTTTTACAATTGACCTTTATTCAGTAAAGGTTTTTCTTGAATATCTTATAAGTGTTATTAACAATAAAGTCTAGTTTAACCCACTTTTATCAAACTCTGACTTGTTTGCCTGGAACGTTCGGTTCATTTTTGGAGGTGTGAATGTGCAATCAAACTCTTATTACGGACCCCCACCACAGGCGGGGGGGCGAAGGGGTTTTGCAAAGGGTTTTGTTTGTTTGATGCAGTTCAGTGTGAAAAAGAACCGCACCAACTGAAAATAATCAAAATGTTTGCCATTTTATCCTCACTATTGAACCAAATCTACTGAACTGTCAGGTGTGAAAACACTCAGTTGTGTTTTTTTGTTTGTTTGGGTTTTTTTATGCAATTGATTTTACTGTATTGAGACCTCATGTATTAGAGTGAAAACGAGAAAACCTTGTCTAACCAGTGTTGCTATTCCTTCTTGTTTTGCTTTTCTTTTCTTTTTTTTGGACATTTTTCCCAGTACCTGTCTTACTGCATGGGCCTTTGCCCTCGCGCTTACAGCAACGACGAGCTGCTGTTGCTGCTAACTGTGGTGGGAAGAATCAGCCTGGACACACGGCAAATCCTCCAGTCCAACGTATCAGTGAGCTGTCTGCTGTATACAATAATCAGCAACATCAGGGACTGGTCTTCTATGGTCAGTTAAAAAAAAAAAAGAAAACACTTCCCACTCTGCAAAAATGGCTTTCGTGTTTCTTTACACTTTAAGCTGCGGTTAAATTGCTGACGCCGCATTTATTTCTCCGCTGCAGCTGCCGAGAGTCTGTAAAGCCCTGACTGATTTAACAGATGATCATCACAACATGTGCCTACTGGTTCAACTCCTGCCTGACAATAAACGTGGAATGTAAATATTTGTTTTTTTTAACACATCTATTTTAAGGCTAGTTTTCTTGCATCATATTAATGGTTTAAAGATGTAAAAGAATCAAAATGCGCAAGTGGGATTACAAAAACCTAGTGGTTTCAAATCCCATCATGCAAAACCTAACATAAATATCAGACATTTTAGAAGTAAGGATTTAGTTTTATTATCTTTTCCTCAGTTAAAATCTCATTGTTTCCTTCTTGGTTTCTCTGAGCAGAGAGCTCCGCCGCCATCTAAGCATGTGCTTCATCTCCAAATTGTTGGATGGACATTGCACCTATGTCCCTGTGGAGACAGAACTTTCGGTAAGCTCTCCTAAAGCATTGGAGCCACCCGTTCTACAGCAGCTTGAATTCAGTCGTGCTAAACAATGTCGTTTTCATGGCGGGCAGCTTGCCGAGTTGAGGCCGTATCTTCCTCAAATGCAACCCTCCGCCCTTCTCCGAAGTATCCAGCAGAAAGACAAAGAGGAGGAGATGGCAACTCACGACCAACAGGTGGGGACGGATTTCAGGAGTAGCATCCAAAAAAGAGGATATCGATTAGATTTTTACACAGGTTTCTTATACATTCCAGGCCTACTACCTGTGTTATAGCCTTCTGACTCTGACAAATGAGGCGTCCAATTTACAAGTCTTCAAACCTCAGCAGAAGGTAACTTCTTTTTCATTTTCCTAAATGCAGTGTTTTAATTCAATTTTTAAAAAAATCACAGTGGACTTTTGGATACTAGAAATCAAACTAAAAGATTTGTTTTTCTTTTATGTTGTTCTTTAGGGGCAGCTGCTTGTTTTGTCATCAGAACTTGAAACACATGTTAAATGTGACATCAGAGAGAGTGAAAAATGTCTTTACCGCAGCAAGGTGGGCACGACCTCTAAATATAAATCAGAAAAATGTATCTGGATCTGGTACAAATAGATGTGCATAACAGCATTTTCTTAACTAAAATGTTCAGGAAGATGTTTAAACCTGGCTTCCTGAAAACATTTTAGTTTAAGTTTCTTAGTGCATTTTTTTTTTACAATTTTCCATAATCGCTACAATTTTGTTTTTTCAAGTGCTAATTGGCTATGCAAAACATTGAGGTGAATAAGAACAATTAAGTGTCAGATTTCACGTTTTATTACTGAAAGCTTGTATTTATCGACTTCACTGCTTTTAGAAGACAAACTGCAACAAAATCGCAAAACTCCACAAGTTCCTCTGTTTTAGGACATTATTTATGTACCTCCTCACAATTTGGGGAACTACTTTATATATCTGATGTGGTGATGCAACACACCAGTGACGCAACATGGGCTCCTACTGTCCATGTTTAATAACCTGCCATTAAACCTAATAATTATCTGTTCACCTCTGTTTGCAAAGTCTGTTATCATGGCACCATAAATATCACAAAGTATTGACATGAAACTTTAAGTCCATTTCTCCCTTCCAGGTCAGTTTTCTAATTTGCATCCCGATTTCTCTTGAGTATAGATTCTTGACTCAAAATGACATCCTGTGACTCCGATTAAATCAAAATAAGAAGGTGTGACGTCCTGCTGGTAGAGGTTATTCATCATGTTCCTGTAACAGGATTTCTTTTTTACAGTAGCCTGTGTCTTTGACATGAATGTATCATCACATATATGTGAAAATGAAAACTCCCCATGGCAAGTGCAAATGTGCACATTGTCAGCACCAAGCATCCAGCAGTAGCCTTCATCGTTTTGTACTGAAACAGTCTGGCATATAAAAAAAACTAAGGTACAAAGTGACCAAAATCTCTCCTAGAGAAGGATATAAAGATGTTCCTTTTTATCATGAAACAATTAATGCAGATATTTTTTTTTTTTTACCAACTGCAATTTTCTATTGTGGACTCCATTTTCTGTAGCAACAACAGAAAAAGCTTTTTGACCAACGGCAACAAACTACATGTGCTTAAACCTGTGCATTATGTCTGTATTCCTCTGCTAGGTGAAGGATCTGGTAGCCAGGATCTACACAAAGTGGCAGATGCTCCTCCAGAAAACTAGACCCCTCAATGTATAGCACACATAATTACTTCCCTCACCGCCATTTCTTTGAATGTATTAAAACATTGGCAGCGATTTGAACCATCTTTTGCAATATCGTATAATTTTTGTTGCAGGGTAAGCTGTACGATTATTGGCAGCCCGTGGAAACCTTTGGGACTGAAGATGACGAAGAAGCAGCAGTGTTCGTTGAAGACAATGTAGAAACCATAATAATTAATGAGAATGACACTTTAATTGCCGACGTTAAAGAAGAAGAAAACAAAAACACTGAGGTTAAAGAAGACATGGAAGTAGATGAACATCCGGGAGACGAGGAAGACGATACAAAGGCGAGAGAAGCGGCAGAGGAGCAAGTGACTGGTGATGCAAGCAATGCCTGTGATGCAGCCTCCAGAAGTGGATGAGAAAATTGATCCCAGTCCTAAAGAATGTACAAAGGCAGAAATTCAGACTGCTGAAAGGGAAAAAAACGCCACTCCCTGATGCTGTCATGTGAATCTCTGTCGTGCATATCTTTTTTTTTTTCTTCTGGTTGTTGAACCCTTTTGGCTTTAAGTAAAAATGATTTGCACTTTTACTTACTGATTAGTCTTTTTTTGAGTACGTAACTCTCAGGTTAACCGTATGCAATAGTAGGTTTTTATATAACTTTACATGAGAAAAAATATGTTTAAAATACAAAGTTTACAGAGGTCAAAGGTAAATGTTTTTGCTTTGTGCTGCACGCATATTAAGTCATTTAGTTTGTTTAGTAAGTTGCTGAAAAATATTTGACAATTTTTCCGCATTGGATTTTTTGTGTAGTCGTTGTACAGGTAAAAATGTATTTTTTTAACTTAAGATTTTTTTTTTTTTTTTTTTTTTTTTTTCGATTAATGACATTGGTCAGTAATGCAGCTTTTGTCGTGTTATTTAAAAAAAATTACCTACTTGTTGATTTCACTATGGCATAGTTTTAACTTAAAATATTTTTAGGTCTAGTTTGAAAATAAACAATTTTTAAGTTTCCATGATGTCTTTGTATTTTATATGGTATTTAGGGCCTTGTGATTTAAATTTCAGTTGAAATTTCTGACTTTAATGTTGAAATGACTGAAGATTAACTGAGATGTAAAAGTCATTTCATACATTTGGTTATAAGTAGCATTTTTCACAAGAAAAATGTCTCATTCGGACTCGTGTTTGAAACCTGAACGAAACAAACTTCACCTAGTTGATCAAAGGTAATTCAGTTAAAGTAGAAGTTGTACAAGCGTGATGTATTTCAATTGTTTGATTTAAATGATCATGGCTTACAGCTAGCAAAAAGCACCAGTTCAGTTAGTGTAAAATGTAAATAGTTTGTAAAACAATGTCAATAATCCAGAAATCATGGTGAAAACCTTTACCGTTGTCCAGCAGGTACTTATTGATAACGTCCACAATCAGGACAAGCAAGTGAAGGTCATAGCTCAGTGTTTCATCCAACCATTATTGGAAAGTGCAGTTTAAAGAAAAGCTATGGTAGACAAAAATATAGTGGCAACAGGAATAAACCCAGTCTTGAGGATTGTGAAGCAAAACCCATTCAAGAGTTTGTGGGAGTCGCCGCTGAACAATAGAAAATGTCAGAAACACATTTTCCTGGGTTATGAACAAGTGAGACTAATGTGAAGTGGCCCGAAATAATCTTTCAGATGGAAGTTAGTGCAGAAGAAAGGGCGAAGATGCACAGAATCTAAACTTCAACAGTGAAATTTCCACAGTGGTGATTCAGGGAGAGCTGTCATCTGGTGTTTAATTAAATCCAAACTCAGTGCAGCCATCTTCCAGGAACCTTTAGTCTATTTCCATGATTTTCTCTGCTGATGAGCTTTAGAAAGATGCTCATTCCATGTCCTAGCAGAACTTGGCAGCACCTCACACTACGAAGTGTACCGATGCCTGCTTTAATCACAGTAGCATCACTGTGTTTGAATGGCCAGCCTGACCTAAACTCCATTGGAAATCTGGAATATTGTCTGGAGGAAGACGAGACACTAGACTTAATGTTTTAGTTAAAGAAACAGAACTGCTTAAACCTCAGCAGTGCTGCAGTGCTGACTGCTAAAGTGGAGAAAAGGTATTTTATATATTATTGTGGTTATTTAAAAAAAATGAACAACTTTCATTCTTTTATTTAACCAATTTCTTTTATTGGTGGAAGTTTTACATTTTTGGTGTGTCAAATGTTTTTTTGTTTTCCACATAAAGTTCAATAAATTTATCAAGAGTTATTGAAATATAGGAGGAGGACTAGGGAGGACTTTCAGCCTAAAACTAAACCAGATAATTCACACAGGCGTAGTAGAGAAGGGTCTTCTGTGATTTTACAACTTCTGTCGGATTCCCCCCACATTGTTGGTTTGTTCCGCTCCGCCCTTCTCTACTTGGTTGCTATGCAACGCTAGTCAGGTGACTGTCTGCAGACAGAATATGGCTGACCTGTTAGAAGACCAATGAGAGAAAGGCCAAATTTTGCATAATCGATCTTGTTTTGTTTTTTTTTCCCTTCGTTTCTGACCGCAGTTGTCCGACGTGGGCAGCCCTTGACAGGAGATATTCAAGGTAAGCGTGGGACCACTTATATGCGGAGTGATTTATCCGTTTATGCTACACGGAACATCAGTGTTGACGTTGGCTAGCTAAATGCTAGCTTATCCAAACAGTTCCCCCTGCCCCGCTTTCCCTTAAAAAATAAATTCTGGAAACTTCATGGGGACGTAATAAATTACATTTCGCTAATTTAGCAACGTCACTGTAAATGCGCCGCTGTCGTGTTTCATTACTAGTGTGATGGTTAAACTGTTTAACATTTATGGGAATTCACAAGTCAACATTTGTTTTGGGTGACACTAAAGGACTAAATCACTAAATAACTCTGAATTGTGTTCTTCGGTAAGGTAGCGCTGTCTTCGTAATTTTAGTTAATACACGCAGTATTGTTTTTGTGACGGACTTGGTCAGTTATCTAGTTTCACATGGTAGCACGCGCTTGTTAGAGATGCTAAGAATCTTTTAAGCAGTTATGTTTTTTTTAATGTAATTTACTTTAAAGAGATTTAAACCTTTGAACCCGCAACTGAACTCTTACTGCTTGTAAAGATTTGAGATCTTTCAAGCAACGATGAACTTCCTGTTGTGATATTACTGTCTTTAACTTCTATGTTATGCTCTTGGGTTGTCCCCCCCCCCAACCCCTTGTACACATCTGGCTGGCAGGATACGTTGTTTTAATTTCTGACTGAGCAGCATATAGTGTTTTGTAAAAGTAATGATTTGTCACGTATATGCAAATTTAATTCATTTTGTTGGTATTTTCTGTGATAAACCAAGACAAGTGATGCATATTGTTAAGTGGAAGGTAAATGATTCATAGACTTGAGATATCCGCCCCTGCCCTCCATGTTTTAGGTGTTTCCCCTTCTGCCACACACGTGGATTGAATCTGTGGTGATTAACCGGCTTCTGCAGTATTTGATGGTCATGCAATCATTTGAATCAGCTGTTGTGCAATAGAGGGACATCTAAAACATTCAGAGTGGGAGCCTGAGGACTAGAATTAGGCCAGTGTTTCCCAACCCTGGTCCTCAAGGCACACTGCCCTGCATGTTTTAGGTATTTCCTTGCTTCACTCCAGCTGATTTCAATCGATGGCTGATTAACAGGCGTTTGCTGAACTGCAATCAGTTGAATCAGGCTCATTAAAGTAGGGAAACCTCTAAAACATGTAGATGTAGGACAGTGTGCCTTGAGGACCAGGGTTGGGGAAACAGTGCCTTAGACTATTGTGCTGCAATTAGCTACATCAATCTTACCATCAAATCTTATTACCCATTTTTATCTGTTTTGAATAAAATTACCATTACCATAGTGCAAATGTTGCCCCCACAATGTTTTATGGTGATTCAACAAGTTTACCACTTTTGCATTAAAGCAAGTTGTGTAGTCATTCTCCTACCTTGGCTGTGGATCCTCTGCTGCTCCTCCAGTGTAACCACAGACCATCTTCTTACCTTTCTTAGTGATTCTTTCTTTGCCAGGCTCTTCAGTTTAGTTGAGTGACAATTGTAGATTTGTAGTTGTCATACGCTTTCCATTTTTGAATGATGGATTGACCAGCGCTCCGTGATGTTATATTACAGAGCGCTGTTATATTATAACCTAATTGAAGATTCAGAGACACCACTGTCCTTAACATTCTCTAATAGACTTCACAAAATGGCACTATAAATAGCTGTAAACACTGAGACTGAATTATCCACTGGTGAACTAAATGTAGCTGATTGTTCTGGCATTTATTATGGGTATCAGAATCAATGCTTTTACAATGTAAACTGAATTGAAAAGCACAACAGATTCTTCAGTTTTTGTTTTTTTTATTTGTAAATTGTGTCTTGATCATTTTTATTCCACCTTACGATGATGTAGAGGGGGAACTTTCTATCGGTCTGTTATACACAATCCTGATAAAATGCATTGAGCTTTGTAATTTTAATGTGATAAAATGTTAAAGGGACGGTACTATGAAGAAAAGATATGCATCTGAAACAAATTGTTATTTAATGTCGTACACAAGTGGTACTTATCTCAAGGCAGCTATAGGCAGCAAAACTCATTCTCATAAAGTCTTTGTCAGTGGAAACATTCACTCCAATTTGTGTTTTTACTCTTCTTTCCTCCTTCAGGTAACCTGTGTTCGTTTAGAGTACAAATGTATACTAAAGATAATTTTCTGCTTTTTGTTTTGTGCTCTTTATGTGTTGACAGGCGTTAAAAAGCCTGCATGAATTATTGACTTCCATCATTACTTTATTTGATTCCAGATGAGTACTTTGCCAAATGGAATCACAAATGGCCCAAGCCGAAGTGAGGCTTTTAGCAAAGATGCTCAGGTGTGGGAGAGGCCATGGAGTCTTGAGGAGATCCGACAACAGAGTGCCAACTGGTCCTTAGCAGCCGACTCGGGGGTAAGCTAGAAATGCTGTCGTAATTTTGAAGCGTCAGTGAAACAGTGCTGGCGAAAGTTGTGAAATCAACGGATCCTGTTCTCCTAACGGCTTTTTCTTCTTTGTCTCGCAGCTCTTCCTCTTCCTGCAAGACTTTTCGCAGAGAATGTTGTCAAAGACGCATGAGATTGAAAAGCAGTTGGACAGCCTTATCCGGGACACCAAGGCCACAGACAGCCACCTGCACTCTGTCTTCAATGACTTTTTAATGCTCTCTAATACACAATTTATAGAAAATGTAATGCATCTCATAACCTCATTTAATAGTATTTGCTAAATGAAATTTACATTGATATTTTTAGACTCCTTTTGAGCCAGAGGAGGTTTTAAGTAGTCGACACATGATCCAGTGTATCCTGTTCTGTAACAGAGAGTGTATGATGAGGAGGTGGAGGAGACGATGCCCAAGGCTGACGCTTCAGAGAAGCAGCCTGAACAGGTAACTGAGCACAAACCTGCTGACGTCTCGTCGTCCTTGACTACAGCGTCTTGAGCTTTTCACAGATTGTCACTTTACTAACACAAATGTGAATTTATTGTACTGGAATTTTATGTGCCAGGAAAATGCTAAGTAATGCGTGTCTGTAAAATGGGACGAAAACAATGCATGTCTCAGTTTTACTGTAATTCTTATTTTATTTCCTAATAGCCAGTATATTTGCTTGACTAACCCTGGTTTAAAGGTCTTCTTTGCTTTTTTTCCCCCCTGGACTTTACTTGGTCTTTTTCATGCCATTTGTTCACTGATAGGGGTTGGGGGGGGGGGAGGGGGTTGTTGCACTAGACTTTAATTTTATTTAGCGGAATTATTGTTTACGGGTCTAAATACAAAAGCAAGACATATTTCATTTAACTGGAGAGAAAATGAACCCATGTCACATTTTGCTTTTTCTTCATTATTATGTGCTACTTTGTTGGTCAAGCAGATGAAAACCTAGTAAATTACATTGATGTCTTGATTGTAGCATGACAGAATGTGGGGAAAAGAAAAAAATTACGTCAAACTACTTTTGCAAGTATTTTCACATTTTATTTATTTATGTCTGAACTTCAGGAAAAGACTCGAGAGCAAAAAGAGGCAGAGTTGATCCCCAAGATGCAGGAAGCTGTGAGTTATGGGCTGAAAGTGCTGGAGTCGGCGTTTGAGCATCTGGACATCAAGGCAGGGAACTCTGACTCCGAGGATGAGGAGATCCCGGACAGAGTGGAGGCCATCCTCGAGCCCAAGGTGTGCTGCTCCTCTGAAACACAATTGCAAAATGCAATTGCAGTTTTGACTGGAATGCATGTGATGAGATCAGTTTAATTAGGTTTGGGTGTTACTTATTTTCGTATTAGGATCTCTACGTGGATAGGCCACTTCCGTATCTGATTGGCTCTCAAGCCTTCATGGAGCAGGACGATGTTGGGCTTGGTGATTTGTCAAGTGACGGTGAGACTCTCACAGCCGCTCTGTCTGAACCTCAGCTTGACACCAATAACCTTTATGTCATTTTCAGAACTATCGGTCGACAGCGACAGGGACAGCGTCGTTGACAGTGAAAATGACAAAGAAGAATTTGTGAGACATTTGCCTTATTATTTCACATCCTATGGTTTTGTTTTAATTTTCAAAAACATTTAATAGAAAACTTTTTTTTTCTTTTCAATAGAATTCAGATGATGACGTTTCCCAGGAGGATCCTGAAGCTCACAATAATATTCAAAAGGTATCTTAAGTCATTTTTCTATCTCCATATAAAAAAATATCTTCACCTCCAAACCAATTAAGTTTTACATATTTCCCTCAATTTCATCTAGAAGTCATCTATGGTCAGTTTTGAAGAAGAGGAGGATGAGGATTCAGACTTATTTGAAAAATCAGATGAAGATGATGCTCAAAAGGTATAGCCGGGTCACACAAAATAATAATTTTGTACAGATCTAAAGTATCTGAAATGGGAAACTATAATTTAGGTGTTGGGTATTTCAGATGATTCCCAAAGAGAATGACAGCTGATATTTTGTATGTCACAGAACACAGGCGAGTTCAAATTTGAAGATGAGTTAGCCGCCAGAATCAAAGGGGGACAAATGACCCGGCCTGAAGGAGATCGTGCGTGTAAGTTCCTGTCATTACCAGCTACCTCACACACATCACCCACTGTAAATTTATATTCCTACATCTCATTGGTCCTCAGGTATCAAACATGTTTGGTCCTTTTCACACAAATCGTTTAGGACACAATTGTTTTTTTCGAAATTACAAAGTTTGTCCGTATACCTGTTATGCAGCTGAGGAAACCAAACTTTGTTGGATTATTATTAGTGAACAATTAAACAAAAATGTAGCTGTTCACAACTAATATAATCTGTTACCTTACCTACTCATATTTGTGAAGATTAGAATAGCATCACAAAGAATTTACAGAGACTTTATTGGTCTCTGTAAATAAAGGGATCAATAAAGCTGTCTTTATAAAAGTGAGCTAAAGTTTTCAGCCACCACATTTATCAACATCCAGTTGTTTGCTTTGCTTTGCTTGTATTATCCATTTCATAAATCGCATATACCTATCATACGATCATTTCAGGGCTACCATTTACACCTTTTTTGGACAAGCCCAGCTGTGTTTTATTTTAGTGAAAACCTGGCATTGAAGCGCCCATTTTGAGTACAACATCAAGTGCGATTCACATACGTCTGCCATTTTTACATGTGCATGTTTATGGATCTTTTGTTTCTACCATCTCATTATACTGAAGCATTGGCATCTAAGAAGAAGAGTAAAGGCAGAAAAGAATCGAAGCCTCCAAAACCACAGGGTAGGACACACAGTCGTCATCATTCCTGTTCAGCCTTTTACGTTTCGACGCACCAATAGAGTTTTCGCGACTAACCGACCCAACTTAAACTTCATTTAAATTTTACCAGCAGCTGAGGAGGATAGCGATGACATGTTTAAGCCTCCCAAGATGGATGATCATTATGATGATGATGATGACGACGATGACTTCTCCCCATTTGGTGGAAAAAGCGGCCTCTTCAGCGGAGGAAAGGGCCTTTTCGACGACGATGACGAGGTGATGTGATTTATTTCCTGTTTTTGTAACGTGGGATCAGATTTTAATGTGTCATGTTCTATTGCATCATACAGGGAGATCTTTTCTCCGAGGCGCCAAAACCTGCGTTGGAGGAGAAAAGAGTAATGAATGAAAAGACAAGAAGCACATCTCAGACTGAAGGTGAAATCTAGAAATACAAATGGATCCATTTTTAAAGTAAACACACAGATTGAGATTAACGTTTATTTTGCTGTTCAGAATCTCGTAAAGCTGATAAGAAGATTCCAGCTGGTGCCGTATCAATATTTCCAGGTAGTAGGAGAGATCTTAATAGTAACATGCAACCTTTTTTTTGGGGGGGGGGGCGGGGGGGGGGGGGGATGCTTTATTGCACTGAAACAAACTTTCTTCAATCAGATAACAGCCTGTTTGGTTCTGGACAAAGCTCTGACTCAGAGAAGAGAAAAGAAAATAAGACCTCAGCTGTCGTTACCAAAACTGCTCCCACACAAACTCTCACTGGAGCTGGTGGTGGTGGTGGTGGAGGAACCGGGGGCCTGTTTGACGACGATGAAGATGATGATTTCTTTAGTGGTAAATCCCTGAAACAGTCAGACTCTGGTAAGTGAATGAAAGAGTCACCCGAGTGGCGCTGCAATTACTACAATGGGATCCTGGCTTGATTATTTATTTTATTTTATTTCCAGCTGTACAGGAGAAAGCCAAACATAAAAATTCAGTTGACCTTTTTGACGATGAGGAAGATGATGGTGACATATTCAGTGGTAAGTTCAAAGCAGCAACTCCAACCCAAAACAAGAAGGAGCCTGAGGAGGAGAAAGATAAACCTCCGGAGAAAAAGGTAATTGAAGGCATTCTTTCTGTCTAAGAAATGACTAGTGCTGCAAGTTGTGTTTTCTGTGAGTTGCCATGGTGACGGTCAATCTCATGCTTAGATGCCAGCTGGGGCTATCTCCATGTTTGGTCCTGCAACTAAAAGCCTGCTAAGCGAGGGCTTGAAAAAACGGCAGACATCTACCAGCGAGGACTCTGAGAAAAATGAAGAGGTCTGGACAGACTATTGTTTACCTACTTGACCCCGACACGCATCATTTTAGTTTGTTTTTATTCGCAAAATGTCAGAATTTCAATCTAAAAGTGCTCCATTGTCTTCAGTGGTCACAATGTTGGGGTTTGTTTTTCTTCTAAAACTACTTATGGCTTCTTAAGTAGACACTGGATGAAATGTAGACAAATGACTTAACATGTTAGGAGAATTGAAGTTATTTACATAAGTAATAGAATCTAATTGGGGGGGAACAAATAAGGCACCTAAGACAATTACAATTTTAATTGAACTTGATCATCTTTGCTAGATCTGATTTATGGAGAAAGTTTATGACATGTTTCCAAAGTGCTGTGCATTGATCCATAGACTGTCAAATGTTTATAGCACAGCAATAAACATACAGTAAAACTGGAATGCTCAAAAATGGATTTAATAACTTTTCAGTAAATAAATTTGACTTAATTAACTTTGTTTAATAAGGTCAAAAATAATTAACATTGATGGTAACACTTTATTTAACTGACATTACACTGTCATAAACATGACTTTAAAAGTCCACTAGAAATGCTAACTTTGCATTAAAGTGATGTAGACAAAATAATGCAAAGTTAGCACTTTTAAAGCAACTTTTAGGGCAGCTTTCCAATAAAAATGTCATTATTTACCAAATCACACTTCATGACAACAGTCATAGACATTCATAAAGACTCCTTCATGTTTATGACGGTGTCAAATAAAGTGATACCACATTTATTTGTCAAGGGACACTGCACATTAAGAACAGTGCTAGGAATTGAGCCCTGGGGGATACCATGTGGAATCATATTATGAGTGGAAAAAGGTTCTGTGTAAAATGCGCCCCATTATTCTGCCATGCAGAAATGATATCAAGAAAAGGGGAGTAAACCATCACATTTCATTCCACATCTTGGGGAAATATTGTGTCAAGCCATTGCATTATTTTGTCCAATTTTTTTGTTTACATCCTTAATTTTTACATGTTGTCTTTGACTAGAAAACTAACCTGTGTATCTTTTTTTTCTGTTATGAGATAATTTCACAACTTTTTGTATTTTGTTTGCATCTATGAACTTAAGGTTGTTCCTGCTGCTGATGTTGGAAAAGCTCCAGCTAAGCCAACAGAAACGCCTCGTAGCTCAAGCCTGTTCTCTGACGACGAAGAGCCTCAGGTAATGTTCGCAGTAGAAACAAAATGGTAAGAAGAGATGAATCTCGCAAAGCATTTCGATAACACTTGATATCCTTTTTGTTGGCGTCAGTTATTTCCAGGAGCCACTAAGAGTCAATCCAAGCCTGACCCTTCAAGTCTGGGTAGAACCGGCAAGGCCTCCCTGTCCTTATTTGATGATGAGGAAGAAGAGGTGAAAACGGTTTCATTACAGCAAAAAATAAAATCTGACCCGTTTTATTTGACATCACCACATGTTAATCTTTTACCTTGTAGGATCTTTTTGCGTCTACAGCCAAATCTCAAGTTAAACCATCTCAAGCTAAAGCCGCCGTCCCGCCACCCACCAAGGCGGCATCCAGCTCTCTTTTCAGCGATGACGAGGTATGAGGTTAACAAAGGTAATATTTTCTACTCGCCAACCAGGATATTTCTGAATTTGAAATGTGTAATTTTCTGAAATGTCAGGATCAGTGGATAAGTCCAAAAAGCAGCTCATCGACGGCGGAGAGTAAAACGGGAGGAATGAAAACCAGCACCAGTGCCCCATCTAATCTCCCAAGTACTAAGATACCTCAGAAGAGCAGTTTGTTTAACGACGAGGATGATGACCTGTTTGCCTACACCAAGACGTCAAGGTACATACGGTTGTAAATAACTGAATTAATCTATAAATGGAAAACAAAGCAGCTTTTGTCTGGCTGAAGTTGCATTGTAACTTTTATTGTACTTTAACACTTTAAATATTTACCCGTCTTCTTATTCTGTTGCCTTCATGAAGTCAGAAGAAGCCCCACAGGGTGGCTCTCCTGTTTGAAGACGAGGGAGATGATGAAGGAAAAGAATCTCTATTTGGCAATAGCCCTGCAGTTCACACAAACGCTGAAGCCCCCACTAAAGTGAGTGAGCGTGAGCTAAAATCTTAAACTCATTGCTTATGCATGACTTATGCATCTTGTTTTTTTTATGCTTAATTGAAACCCAGAAGATAAACTATTCTTGTAGATAGAACTGTCATGTTTGGGAATTATTTTGAGAATTCGAAATTACCAAAAAAATATTTATTCAAGAGGACCAACATTTATTCACTCACATCAACAAGATAAGACTTTAGCATAACAAACTGATGTAGAGGATGATATTGAGTTGGTATAACGTGCTACAAACCTAAACTGTTCGTCGAAGACGCTTCTTCTTAGGCGTTCTGATGTTTGAAAGTTCACATATGTGTTTTTGTGCGCCCTCCACGTATAACCGTTTTATTATCTGTAATTTTCCCAGATGCCTGTTGCCTCTTCACAGTCCTCCTCGAAGCCAGAGCAGGTTCTGGTCTCTGAGGCCCCAGGAAAGGACAAACCGCCGGTGCAGCCGAAACCAGGCGTAAAGAAACCCGGAGCGCTGCCGTCACCGGAGAGCGCTGAAATCAGAAAGAAGCCTGCTGGAGCAGTCAGTCTGTTTGGTGGCATCGACGTCCTCGGCAGCAAGCAGACAAAGGGCCCTCTGGACGATGAAGACCAGGATGACCTCTTCCTCGCCAAAGGCACCCCACCACCAATGTTTAGGACCGAGGAAAAGAAGGAAGACAAAGGCAAAACAAAAACAGTCAGTCTGTTTGATGAGGATGACGAAGACGAACCAGAATGGAAGGTTCCAACATCGTCGGCCAGTAAGCCCACGGCAGGAAAGACGCCAGAGGTTTGTCTGCCTTGTAACACAACAAAAAATATGGAGAAATTCGTTCGTTTGCATTTTCGTTTTACTTCTGCATTTGAAATGTAAAATTTTCCCACAGCCCGCAGAGGAGCAACAGCAGAAAAAGAGCACAGGGGTTTTCCAGGACGAAGAGCTGCTGTTCAGTCAAACGCAGCAGAAGGACAACGACCCAGATGTTGATCTTTTTGCAGCCACAACAAAAGCTGAGGTCAGTGCACCTGTTGCATCCACTATGAAGTGATTCACATTCCTCGTTATATTTAAATTCAAATAAAATTTGGCAGCAATTGCATTCTCTCTTGAGAATCAGAATTCATTGTATTGGCCAAGACTTTGATGCACAAACAAGCAATTTGACTTTTCACATCATCACATACTGCTTTACTGGATAAAGTAACAAGTGTCTCCTAAAGGTTGTGCAGTTACATTTGTTTGCCATTTAATGACATTATTTCTTCAAAGTTCCCAAAAGCAAAACTTGTCATGAACTTGTTTGTGCTTTTGCTTACTTTGCAAATATTTTCTTTTGTATGTAGTTGCAAATGTTTTTCATTGTATTTAAAAAAAACAAAACAAAAAAACTTCTTTTTTTTTCTGGTCAATTTTCAGAGTTCTAAGGTCAGTCCGATGAAACCAGCAGCACATAATCTGTTTTCAGACGATGACGAAGATGACATTTTCAGCACTGTCAAAGCAACGCCTCCCCCTCTGGTAACAATATAGTTTTATGTTTTTAGAAAACACCAGATTTCAATATTTTTAACGCCTACAAAAAATACCAATTGTTTATTTCCCTTTTTATTTAGATAGTAGCAAAGAAACCAAGCAAACCTCTTGATAAAGCACCACTTGCAAGCCCTGATCCTGTTTCAGAGATTCAGGTGGGCTAAATTTGTCTGTTTTTGATTGGTTTTGATTTTTTTTTTTTCAGTTTCATACTACAAAACTGTGGCAACTATTTGCTGTTTTAGAAGCATTATTTTTGTTCTGTTCTCAATTTGTAAGAGTTTTTTAAATTATTTTTTTTATAAAACACAAATTTTATGTTTGATATAATTTTGATCCTGCTGTAATCTGACCACACAGAAACCAGCACCAAGCCCTGTAAAACCTAAAGATTCCTCATCAAGGATTGGGAAACTTCAAGTAATTTTTTTTTTACTGAATCAAAAGCCTTTAATACTGACCTATTTTTTTTCTCGTATTTTCCTCCTCAGGAAAGATCTTTAGTATTGCTACTTTGACATTTTTTTCATCTGCTTTTTCCTATTCTTCTTCCAAACTTTGGCTAAAATTGACTATCCTAATTGAACAGTCATTTTATCATTTTGTCTTACTAATGAAGAAAAGTTGTCTTGCTGTGCTGGTCTTTGCAGTTTCAGCAGTTCTTGCTGTTCATTGTTGCTCTTGCACCATTTTCATCCTCGGTCCTGGTTTCTCTTTTCTCTGAACCACACAGAGGAACTTACTAGTTAGAGAAGTGATACAAATCTGTACTATTAGTTCATGGATCTGTACAAATGCTGAATTTTCTTGCTTAGTTTTCTTGTAAAGTCAAGAAACTATATAGCTTTCACTGCAACTGATTTATTTATTTTTTTACATCCAGGCCAGTCTGATGATCAACCCTGCTACTTTGCTCCCTGGAGCTCTTTCCAGCATGTCAGGGACTCTGAGCTCTTCCTCTGGGGTATCCAGCTCCAGCCTGAGCCCCAGTCCTGTTTCAACCCCCATAGGAGGACATGAGGAGAGTGAAGGGGGGGTGAGCTTTGATACACCAGTCCAGGTCACGACTCTGCAAAGTGCACACAAGGTGGGTTTTGAGTTCGGCACTTTCTGTACTACTGTCTCTTTCCAAAAGTAGCTAAAATCTCCCTACCCTTTTGCAGGGCCGTGCAAAAGGTTCGGCTCTTCGGAGACCCCAGTCCAGAGCAGCAAGGCAGCAGGCTGCCAAAACGTCAATGGGGGACACAGATCAGAGGGGAGGGGAAGATATTGTTGCTCCAAATCCTAGTGTTTCCAGTTTAGCATTGCCCCCGTCAGACAAATCCAACCTGGCGCCCTTCAACCCGACATCACCTTCATCACCCGAAGCATCAACCTCACCAAAGCCCTTACTTTCACATCCTTCATCCTCTCAAAGCTCTTCCAGACCTAATGAGCTGTCATTGCCAGCATCGACAAAAACAGGAAGGAAAGACTCCTGTAAGGACAGCAGCAGCACAAAGAAACAACTACCTTTAGAAGAAGATGACCTCTTTGGCTCAGATGGTCTCTTTGGGCCTAAAACTGTCTTTAACAAGCCCTCACCCAGAGAGACCCCCAAGAGCATCGAGCCACAGGCCAGTAGTGGGACAGGACTGAAGAAGGATATAGATCCCAGTCAACTCTCCTCTATATTTGATACGCACACTGATGATCTTTTCCAAAATGTTAAGCCACGTTCAGTAACGCAGAAAGCTAAAGCCTCACCCTTTATGGAAGATGACGATGACGACTTATTTGGACTCAACAGCAGTGCCACTGCCACATCCAAAACTAATAAAGAAATCAAGAATGGCAGCAGTTTTTCAACACAGGACATTTTTCAGGTAGGCTTACCTTTTTGTTTGTGGTAATTGAATCAAGGTTCTCCTGAGCCATCAGGCTGGATTTGATTCCTGTTTTTCCTGTCTGAATTTGTGTTACAGGATGAAGCCACCATTGTGCCTAAAGTTGACAAGAAGCTCAAAGAGAAAAGCATTGATGCTGCCTTGTTTGACGATAATGTAGACATTTTTGCTGACCTGACAGACACATTTAAACCAAAACCGAAGTCCAAGTTAAAGGGAGAGGCCAAGTCAATATTTGATGACGACATGGGTAAGCAACGGTGATGCTAGTCACACATTTACAATGCTTTTTCCAAAGTTCCACATTTTTATAGTACAACCATAAACTTCAGTGTATTTTATGGGGATTTTTGTGTGATTAAGCCAAAGCATGGTAGAGGGTAATAATGAAATGGGGGATAAATAAGTGTCATAATGTCTGAAAAGTAAGGTGTATATTTTTATTCAGCTCTTTTTACTCTACCAATGGATAAAATTTTGTGAAACAAGTGGGAAGTTATGCAATTAGCAAATGTGTAATTTAATTTAAGGGCTCAGAGGCTTGTTGGGGAACATTGGAGAACAAACATCACAAAAACTAAGAAAAGACCCAGAAAGGGCAGAGAAGAACTTGGGCAGTTTTAAAGCACAATTAGGTAATGCAACGAAGCGTGGGGCACCACTGCTAACAGTTATGGACTACTTTGTGTAGATCTGTCATATCAAATCTCTATAGCATATGTTTGAGGTTTGAACATGACAAAATGTAAAAATACAAAACTTAATACTTTCTGGAGATCAGTTGTGTTTAGTGCTTGCCTTTTATTCGTCATATTTTAACATTGTTATATCTCTCTGCCCTTCAAAGATGACATTTTTACAAGCACAGCAAAGCCAGTGCCAAAGGCTCCGGATAAATCAAAGAAAACTCCACCAGCCAAGGAAACCAGTAGTGCACCAGATTCCAGTAACATATTTGATGACCCACTTAACGTTTTGGGTGGGAACTGATGTCTTGGAGTGGCCTGTAATTTGTAAAATTGTGGATTTTTTTTTTTTTTTTTGCTTCATCATTAAGTGATCAAGAAAAGATATGATATACTGTTGATAGAATATTTATTGCT
>CAEGAF010096381.1:0-46767 GCA_903067075.1 Micropoecilia bifurca | reverse complement strand
GGTATCGAGTAAAATCGGAATTGGCAAGTCGTGTTGAGCCGGAAAAGCACAATCAGTGCAGCCCTACTTTATATTTGAATTGCGGCTACATAATACAAGCCGTGCTTTGTGTTAAGCGGATGTCCATCTGACAAAGACATTTGTTTTTCAGAAATAAATGTAGAATTCAAAGACCCTTCTTCATAAAAACCGTAAAGACGATTTTTTAAAAAAAGTAAAACATAAAAATGATTATTGACATTATTATCATTTCTAGCAATAAATCACTAGTATAAACAGCAAAGCTAAATTCATGACTTTCTATTGTATCTTCCTATAGGTCTGCATGCATTTAGTTGAGGCAAATACAACAGCAAGCCTCCAACCACTTCCTGTCAAAAAGGGCATCAGTCTCATATTTCATTTGTGTTGCCATTTCAGATTGTCACATCTGACATGCTGTCAAGTCAAGCTATGAGATGAATGTTTGAAATCCCATCGGAACATTTCCAGAACGACAAACAGAAAAAAAAAGTCAGGTCAGTATTGGAAACAGATTTAATGTGCAGCTTGCTGCTCTAACACACCTGAGCATTGAACAAAAGCTGCTACCAGTAGCTGGCTCCCCACAAACACAAACTGAGGCTCATTCTACTTCACAAACAAACATAACTCTGACGAACACGGATCAAATGGAAGCTTGAAGAGTTGTTACCGTTTTTTCCATAGCGTTCTTCCTCGGACATGTTGAAGCTCGCTTTCAGGGCTGAGATGTACAGAAAAAGTTAAACTCTGGTCCTGCCAGTGAATTAAAGAGTAGAGCGCAAACAGAGCGCAAAACTTGTCCGACCTGTCTGAATAATTCGCAACACTCCTCCTCTTCTGTTTCTTCTGAAAACAAACTGCTTCCACCTACCTGCAGGTGACCAGTCTCCACCCTTTTCCCACAGACCTCATGCTGCACCGGGAAAATATATAAAAGTTAAAAAAAAAAAAAAAGCACAACAAAAACACAGTTGTGCTTTACGAGCACATAAGGATGATGGGAGGGGAGAACATTTTTGGGATGTGTTCAGAAAGAACAAAAAACTCCAGTATTACATGTTTATAACTGACTAGTTTTAGGTGTGGGGTTTTGAGGCAATCATTGCTGGTTAGGAGGATGTGATGCGTTGTCTCCCCCTAGTGAAGATCATTAGACACTGCATTGGAACTCAATGAGGAAAAAATGCAGATGCTCTTTTTTTTAGCCGTCTTTGATGGCGACTGGATGTTTTAATCTGCTCCCTCTGTTCTACATTTAGACGGTGTTAAGCCAATCTGTTACTCAAACCTCAAAAGCTCAGATAGACCAAAACCAAATTGTTGTAAATGTTTTCCTCAGATGTTGAGGGAGAGAAGAGGAGGAAGAAATGAAATGACAGAAAGTTTCCATCTGACCTGCTCCTGTTTCACGGTCAGTATTGCAGCTCTCACAGTAAAGCTTTCAATGTTTCTACTGACAGGCGAAATCTAAACTTCTACTAAGCACTACAATAAAATTAAAGATTGCATTTTTCTCCTTTTCACTCATCACTACTAAATGTAAATGATTCAATTGGAGAGAGAAAAAAATAGAAAAACAATAAATCATGCACATAGAAATTTAGTTTGTTTTCATTAATTATGTGATTAATTGATTTATTGCGACTGGCCTATGTTTACTTGTCACATATTAAAAGAAGAAGAGGGTTAGGATAAACTGAATGTACTTTTGAGATTATCATGTTGTGGTAAAAAATGTCTTGAATAGCGAATGCAATCAGAGATATTAGGAATATTTGGTAATATGCTTTGATCGTCGTGTAAACTGTCAGTGCTTGTCAATGTAAATAAACTCGAATAGCTTGAACACGCCTTATCTGCTAACAAACACATTGCTACCATTTCTGTTTGTCACTTTGTTATCCTTTCTACATCGTCCACCAATACGTTTAACTTGGTCTGACAGAGGCTTCAAACCGCCTAAATGAAACAGGCCTGATTGCCTCAATTTTCAGTCACAAATGTTTGCAACTGACAAGCATTCCTTTGATAACATTTCTCTTGAAAAACATCTAATCACATACATAAAGTCATCAACCACTGGAATGTGCTCTCATTCCACCCCCGCTGACACAGAGCCGTTTGTGTTTGTGACATGCCAATATTCCAGGTTTGGTTTGAGTTCCGGCATCAACTCGACACATCGGAGGACCAGGCCGTCACTGGGAAACTGCAGAGCAACCCGGTCATGGAACTAATCCCACACTCTAATTTCAAAATCCTCCTTTCGTCAGACATGTGGGATGATGTCTAATTAGAGAGCTTCAAAGGTAGAACCACAACTTTTATGATTCTTGAGAAGGTTTAATCTTTCTCCATAGTGTTAGGCTGTTATCTCCAATGAAATATCCCTTAAAAAAAGAAGGAAAATTGCTGAAATGGGAATAAATAAATAAAAAAAAACATCTACTTTTTGCCCAGATTCTAAAGAAAGCGACATTTAATTAGAATAATCTGAACCCAAGGAGTTGATGTTATCTTTAGACTAGACACTGAAGCTGATGAGTCTCAACATTCCGTGACTTCCCTCCCCCTCATTGTCTTGATTGTTCAAATCCCTTGTGGTGAGTCATCTCCCTGTCAAAAGCCTACATGCAAATACAGTGTGTTGCAAAAGTATCCACAACCGTAGGACTTCTTCACATTTTTGTCATTTTATAACTGCAAACTTCCACTTACTGGGAATTCAGTGAACACAATAAAACACAATGCTGAAGTAAAAATAATAATAAAAAAAATGTGTGCTGCTTATTTGCATTCAACCTAAAGTTCAGACTAAAAATCATTCCTCTTTGCAAAACAGCTCAAGCTCAGTCAGACTGGATGGATTCTCCAATGGATCCAGGTCTGGACTTTGACTGGTCCATTCTGTCTCTGTGATGTGTATCTCTTGGCTGGGAAGTGTGCTGGCTATTATTGCAGTAACACTATTGCTAGAATCCGTTATCAAGATGACGCAGTTGGGAAACCTTTAACTCTGGGTTACGGCTGCATCCCTCAGTGATAGTCTTTCATTAGGAACAGAGGGCGTGGATTTCTGGATGCGATCCTTGCTTTTCAGACCAAATTCAGATCTATTTATGGAGCTACTCAGGAAGCAACACAATAAACTATCCATGAATCCTCTAGGGAATTAGGAAAGCCCTCTGTTTTCTCCAAAGTGATACTGCTGACCAAAGCGTCTGCACTGGTTCTTTCACCCATTGTTGACGTCCAGATTTTCCATGTCTGGCTTCTTCTGGTGAAGAATTATGATGCATTTACGCAAATGTTGGCTAAAATGCGAAGTGAAACCGCAGACACTTTGAAAACAATTAGATAAGTATCCAAGTTAGTACTATCACATATGGAAGTTGCACAAATTTGATGTTTTGGTCAGTGAAAAGAGCATATTGGACCAGTCCATCTGTGTGAACATATGTGTGAACATAGCCAGTCAAAGTCAGCATCCTGCTTAAGAAGTCAGAAGTGACAAATTTTGTGTTTGTATCTGTTTCGGTGGTGGTGGTATTTTGGGTCGGCTGAGTAGATAAGAACCAACTAAAATAGGTGCTTGCTCTCTGCTGCTGGGAACCTACAGTGTAACAAATATCTGTTTTTGGCTCAGAACAAGAGCTGTGCTGCTCCTCACAATTTATTTTAGGTTTTATTGTCTCCAGCAGTCTTCATTTGATAGTGAATTGACAGGAAAGTGGGTAATGAGAGAAGGGCAAGATATGCGGTAAAGGTCACCAGGCCGGGAATTGAACCTGCAACAGCCACATTGAGGACTAAGGTCTCCTTATGTGGGTGGTGTTTAATCCCTGCACCACCACAGCTGCTCCTCACAATCAACTTATTCCTGGAACCCAAACAGACACTTGGATCACTATACCTCACTAACATTACAGTTCAAATAAAAGGACAACATGTGGTAAACGGGAACCAACAACAATGATTTTATGTCGAGTTCTTCCTACATCTTTAGGTTTGGGCCGCATGTCTCGTTGGATTTTTACCCAGAAAGCACATTGGCTAAACCGTGAATTTTACTGACTACTATATGTTCCATTGAGGGACAGTAACTCTTAACATTACATACACCTTTCTGAACATGTGAGGGCGCACTTTCTTCATTCATAATTAGACATTAAAGCGATTTGAAACCATTCCTCCCTCCCTGGCACCTCCAGACCCGGGACCCCATAGGCACCCATCTGGGCCCAGGCCGGGGGGCAGCCGCGCCCCCAGCCCCTCATAGCTCTGCGCCTGCGATATAGCCCTGGCAGTTATGCTAACCTAATGCTGGTGATTTAAGTTACATACTTATATGCACAAACCTATTTTTGTTTCAATACAAGTTGATGAGATACACTGATACAATCTGACACAGTCTGGAACCTCAAAGATTGGTTTTAAATAAATGTTCTAGTTGTTTACACGGTCTTTTTGTCCCATCAGTCACATAATTTAAACAGAATCTCTTGACCTTTTGAATGGGAAAATTGGTTTCTGAATTGAATCATGGCCTAAAAGCCAAAATCAAATCTCTACACACTGAAAGATTTACGTCTCTCCAGCTCTTTTCCTGTTCCACACAGCTGAATCAAATGATTCCACTACCTCTTCAGCATGCCATCGAGTCTGGCAAAGGTCTGCTAACAAGAAAGCAGATCTCAAGGCCTACGGTTTGGAGACCGATTTGGCGTTCAGTTATTCTGAACGCCAGAATAACTGAAGATAAAAACTGTCTCCAGCCAGCTCTGAACACGCTGATGATGGGTTTAGGTTCTGCACAAGTTTGGTCACATGCTTTTGTTTCTGTGGGTGGCCTATCAAGAACATCAAAGTGGAAGCATGTGGCTGCAGTAGCAGAGCAGGTTGTCACTGATTGCTAGATGTAACCTCAAAAAATATCAGAAGAAACAGCAACCTGCAGATGTAGGCCGAAGCAACTTCAACGTACACAGCAAAGAAGCACTCGGCTCATGTTTCAAAACCACTTCTCTACACATGCCACATAATTACACATAATCTTTAGCAGGGCATGTCTGCATAGCTGCTCTCAGATCCTCAGATCCTGTCATTGAGGTTTCTTCACAAACCAAACCCTGAAATAACTCAGAAAATCCTCCACTGCGCTCTGGAGAGCTTTAGGTTGTTTTCCGTTTCCTTCTCCCTGAGTCAGTTTTAGGTTTGAAGATGCATTTTGAAATATTAGCTTGAGTGTTTTTGTGGGTACGCTTCCTCAGGGAAACCGCTGTTGCTACAAAAGTGAGCAACAGCGGTTTCAGTGGCTTCGCCCTCATGCCAACATGCAAATGCATATTCCTTTCTCTGTGTTATGGTACTAAACTGAAACTTAGCTTGTTTCTGCAAGCAAGAACTGAGAGAGCGAGAGAGAGAGGGAAACAGAGAGGAAGAGGAAAAAGAGAAAGCAAACTTTCTTGGAGGCTAAGTGAATCAATTAGCCATCATGAGGCAGGCGGAGTGGAAATGGGTGTGTGCAGGCACACAATGGAGGAAAACAGAATGGATGCCAGAAAATGGAAGGGTTGTGTTTCTCTTTTCTGCTTGTCAGCATCCTGCAGGGGAACTGTAGAAAAACTTTATGCAGTACAAATACCTCAAAACCACCTAAAGACTTGCCAAGCTGTGTGTAAACAAACTCGCCTCAGTACTACTTTGCTATGTGTTGTTATTTAGACCAACAAAAAGTAATAAAGTGGCATTTTGACTTTATTTCAACAACCCTCAGAGACCAAACCTGAGTCGTTTGGGGGAAAAAAAACTAAAACTAGCTTGTGAAACATGGTGTTCAGAGTATCATACTGTGTTGGGATATTTTCGATCATCAGTAGCTGTGTTTCCATTGACCTTAAAATTCAATAAATTGGGATTAGAAAAATAACTGAAACACACCAACTTTGACAAAAAAAAAGCTCATAGATTTCAGCAAAGACTTTTTGCGATACGATCTGTTGGCTGCATCGTGGTACGGCCAACAGATCGGGCTTTTTTTTCCACATCACACAAGTCATATGATCACCAACCAGATGTTACCAGTGGCAAAGAAGACGAACAAGAAGTGGCAGGAGGAGGATGGCATGTTTTTTTAAATAATGCGTTAAACTTATTCACAAGTAATTTTAGCTGCATTGTTATTTATTTAACGGTAAACTGCAAATGTGAAATTGTGTTATTTTGACATTAGTGGAATTTTTAATGGAAACGAAGCTAAAGATGAGGGAAGCTGGTCAGACATGATGGAATGGTAAATGGAAAAGTAATGAAAGAAAACTTATTAGCTGCAGAAAATGTTTACCTTTCAACAAAATAGTGAAACTAATACAAAATTGTTTAGAACAAAGCGTATGCAAATTGGCCAAGTCAAAGCTCAGACCTAAACACAGTTTAGAATCAACAACAAGACAGATAGTTTCGATCCAATCTGACTGAGACTGTTATTTTGCAAAGAAGAGTGTGCTGTTTGTGTCTCTGACAATATTTGCGAGGGATTAAAAACAAAATGCACACCACACCTTTCATCTGCTTCATGTTGGTCAGTCACATTTTATTAACCTTACAAAAAGTGAACCCATTTAAGGGGAATGAATTCTTGGACCAGACCAGGGCGCTGGACAGGCGCTATTTTTAACAGGACACATATCATTATTACCAAAAGCTCACTTTGGTATGAAACGAAACAGAAAGACTGGCAGCTGACTTATTAGCTCTATAGATAGTTTGCCCCTGCTTGCCTCTCATAACCAGTCTGAGGAATGTGGCAGCAACTGGACGAGCACAACGTAGACCGGGACGTTTTTCATCCCAATGCACGAAGTTGCTGCCCCAACTTAACACGAAAGCATCACGCGCAACATCTTTCAAGCCTTATGTTCGTTTATTTATTTATGTACAAAGCATGAGAGATAAAGTAGACTTTATACGAGCTACCAAAGGACAATTATTTGTTTTTATTTTTAAAGGAGAAAACAGGAGACTGAGAGCTAATGCGTCTAAAACTGTTTTCACTACGTCACCGTGAGAAACTGTGTCGCGTGGAGCCAACCAACAACTGGTTAATATTAACTAATGATAAGGTAACCGGACAAATAAAGCATAGCAAGGCTCGGAGCTTTAAACAATTACCATATTTCTTCTTCTCCTCCAGCTCCATGATGACGGAGTGTTTCTTCTGTAGTCCAGCTGCTCACAGGCGAAGGCTAACGCATATTTTCCAGCTCGGACTCCAAGTTAATGTAGCGCTTTCCTCCGTTTGGTTACTTTGTTGAAGTCCGCTCAGAAATCTTCCCAGACCCATAAACATTTCAGAGGGCTTTCCTAGCTGCAGTGTGCTGACCAATGACAGCACAGGATGCTGTGATTGACACGGTGGCCAACCAATCACCGAATGAGGCCGGGTTAATGTTTAGTACCGTTAAGTAGCAACCAAGTTGCTCAATAGAAACAATTCCATTATAGTCATTTCTAGTGTATTTAAAGATTGCAGGATTGGTTTTGACATAAATACCGATTTACGTTAAAACATGTGAGACTCGAAAATATTTCAGAACAATGAGAAATGTACACAATTTCTTCATTCATAATTTATCGTAAAAGTATTAACGTTTCCTGTTCTGACTCATATTACGACAGTAAGGCGACCAGGAGGAATTATGACTTCAGCAGAAATTGAATAGTAATGATACATTAAAAACAATCAGCACTTTGCTTTACGGGAAACAAATAAATTCACAATATTCTGACAAATCCAGAGAATACCTTTTATTATGCCTCTATAGTTCTTATCTAAAGGTTGCCTCTTTGTCTATTTTTACCACAATTTATAATTTATTTAAAAGAAAAACGAAAACCATCTATACTGTGCACTCTCTCTATCTGTGACGGCTATTTTGGTGAATTATGACATAAATATTCACACAATTAAAAACACCTGACTAAAGAAACATTAGTTACAAATGACCACAGAAATACGAAATACAACGTATTTTTTCTTCACTCTACTCAAAATTTAGATATATTATTTTTGACTGTACAAAAATGGCATCAAAATAAGCCCGTTTTAATAACTCTACAACGAATGGATATGCCTTACCTGATGATGTATGCGTATGTTTTGATGGTAATATATCGTATAACTTTGAAAATAATTTTAATAAAAATATTAATTTAAAATGTTGTGTCTTCACATGTCATGTTCATTCCCATTCAGAATTATCCACCACTTTGTGTTTCCCATAAAATTCCAATAAGAACAAACACTGAAGTTTGTGATTAAAAATAGGAAAAATATGACAAAGGTCAACAAGTTCAAATGCTTTTCCAAGGCACTAGCTTTACAATAACAATCTTGTGTGGCTAATTATTCACTCATAAATGTTTCAACTTTTAGACAGCATACTCAGTTTACAATGCAAAAACACAAAATTTTACCAAGTATTTTGGTCTATAACTTCCAGTGCAAACATTTCATTACACTTGAAATAAGACAAAACTAACGAAAATGTAACTTTTCAGTAAGATATAGGAGTTTTCTTTAAGTGAATAATTTATTAATGTTACTTGTTCCATTGGCAGATTATTTCACTTACAACGTGGCAAAAATATCTTGCGATAAGTGAAATTATCTGCCAATAAAACAGCACTCTTCAGTCAATATTAAAAAAACTCGTATATCTTGCGGAAAAAATTAGCTATAACTTAGTTTTGTCTTGTTTCAAGAGTACTGCATAATGAACTAGACCAGAAATACCTAGCAAGATTTTGTGTTTTTGCAGTTGACTTAGTGGAAGCGATTGTATTTTTGTTAGAGTTGTCAAAGGCAATTTAGCAAATACAGTTTTGGGCATGAATGCCAGAGTTTTAGAGTGTTGTTTTGTAGATGTGGCATCTTCTGCATGTCTTCATGCTGGTGTGACACAAGATGCTGGTGCTCTTTTATATGGAATGATTTTCCAGATGTAACGAGGCTGTCCTTGAAAATTGTTTGCCCTGCTGTGCATGTAGAGCCACTCCACACCCATCCACAGTCTGATGTAAAAGGTAGGCTGTCCATCTGTGGGAGACCTGAATACTGAAGTCTAATTCTCTAATTTTCTCTCAACTGTGAGAGACAGAATAACATTGTTTTTAACTAATTAAGAAAATCCCTTTGTATTGTTACTATTATTTCTATTTATTTGCAATCTATCTCTTGGAATAAATATTTGATACAATATTTTTTTAAAAAACAACTTAGTATTTGGTACAGAGACATTTGTTTACAATTCCAGAGGTCAGATGCTTCCTGTAGCTCCTACAGAGTTATGTTGTTAGTGGATAACAGAGAATTTGAAAGTGGAAAAAAAGATATGAAAGAGTTGCAAAAGTCAGCAGAGTGCATATGGGAGGGGATGAATCTGGATTATTGGAATTTTGCTCTAAAGTTACTCTAAGAGACTTAGAGTAAGAAGACTTAGCGTAACCTTCATTAGAACTGATTAAACCAGAGTAGCATGCAGATTTAGCTGAGACAATGCAGTCCTTATAAAGCAAAATTTGATTTTTGTATGAAAAAAATATTCATCATACCGTTCCACTTTGCCCATCAATCTGAGTAGTTAAGGTTAAATCTTTGGTTTTCTGTTATTTGGCCAAATTTTAACCCCAGCAAATGATCGGTGCAACATTTATCTAGTCTCCATCATGTTATTGTCTGATTTTGTGTGAATTGTAGCTTCAGTTTAATATATAATTATCCAGTTATCTGTTTACATTAACAAACCACCTGACAAATGTTTAAAATAAAGTGCAGTGCATGCATAATAAAATATGAGAAGTGTCTTTTTTCTTTTGACACAGCACTTCAAATATGTTCCTATTGGTTCCACAGTAAAAACAACAACGCCTGAAAAAATTGTCATGCTACAACCTTCCGCGTGTCACTTTTGTGTAACTTGTCTGGCTCATCTAATAGTAAAGTTCATGGTAACTGAGAAGTGTTTTTTTTTTTTACAAGGAATGACACTCCCCCAGAAAGTGACCAATCAGAGTAGCCCTCTTCTTTAAAAATGTACGCGGATTTTTAATAGTTAGTAATAAACATGGATAAAGCGTATTTTTTCGTCGCTCTACTCAAAATTTAAATATATTATTTTTGATTGTACAAAAATGGCATCAAAATAAACGCGTTTTTATGACGCTACAACGAATATGTTTGCCTTACGTGATGACGTATGCGTATGTTTTGACGGTAAAGTGTCAACGCGCTATAACTCGAGACCGACCGGTGAAGCTAGAGGAGCTATTTTTCCAACGTTACACAGGTAAATACTGATACAACCGACGGCGAGGAGCTGCGTCTTATTTTGTAACACAAAGTTCTCATTTCTCCTATAACTCTTGTATAAGTTAAACCTTAAAACTCAAAATTAGCACAAAGCTACAGTGAGCATGCGCGTGTTAGCAGCTGTAGTTACCTAACCGCACAGGTTAGCTCAGTTAGCCTAACTTGACCGGGTTCCTGCGGTGTCCGGATTAACCCTTATGTGTCGAACACGTAAAACCTGCATCATTTTCCATAAACCTCTACATTTGCCTCAGTCCTCGAACGCACAAGGGTTAATTTGTTCGCCATCACGATACAGCTGCATCAGTAGACATTCATAACGCGTTTTTCTACCGGTTTTCTTGCCTCTAAGGGTAAAATATGGCAGAAATGTTCTGATAAATGTGTCAATGAATACAATGAGTTTGGTTTAATATAATTTCCACAGGCTGGTTTCTGTCATGGCGCTGAGGAGCACCGTGTGTCGCCTGCTGCTCAACCCCCACCGGTCCTTCTTCTTCTCAGCCTGCAGAGCCCAGGGAGCCGCTGCGGCCACCAGACCTGGTCAGTATCTGGTCTTTATTCTGTCTGTTTGGTGTTTAAACTGGAACGGAAACGGTTCCAAATAAAGAGTGATGCAAAAGTGTACATAGACACTGAGCCTTATCACAGTTTGCCATATTAATACCAGAAACTTTGTATGTGAATTATCTGGAATAGTTCTAATTTGTGACTTTTGTTCATATTTCTTTGGTTAAGGTCGGTTTGTAGCATGTTCAAACATTTATTCCTTCTGGTTTTCTGGTTTTGAATTATGTGCAGATGGAAGGACTTGTAGTTGTAGTTTTTTATTTGACTTTTTTTCATAATTTGGAACTGCTAATTAGGATCTTCTTCCTTCTTGTGTTTCCTGTTATGTTGCGCATAATGTTAACCGTTTCCGCTTGTATTTTTTGTTCCAGATGCAGTAAAGTCCGATCAGAGGTCTAGACCACGTCTGTATCGAAAAATGCTATGCAGATACTTTTTCGTACTGAACACATGTTTTCTGATTAGCTTAAATAATAAAAACAATAATTTCCTGTTTGTGTGTCCGGCAGCTAAAGTCCAGTTCGACTGGAGGGACGCGCTGGACCTGGAGGGCCAGCTGACGGAGGAGGAGATCCTGATCAGGGATTCCTTCAGGACCTACTGCCAGGAGAAGCTCATGCCTCGAATCCTGCTGGCAAACAGGAATGAAGGTCAGAGGTTTTTCCTCGAGACTTTTTAGGTTTACATTGAATAAATCGGTTCCCAGATTTCAAAAATACGTTTTGAATGCGCTTGTCCCATCACTGTTTGCCGATTTTGTTTAGTAAATGATATAAATGATCTAAAAACCAGAGGAGAAGTGGAGACTGCAGTATGTTTCTAGAAAAAGTTGAGTTTGAAAACCTGACAAGTTCAGAGAAAAAAACCTAGAAATTCCAAGTTAATCAGTTTTATATTGTTTGTGCCTGTCAGTTATTTCAAATCAAATCAAATGTATTTGGCTTTCAATTTGCTTTATATTAGGAAAACCAAACCTCTTTTCCAGCTTCAGCTGACGGGTTGTGTTGCGTTTTGCTTCCAGTGTTCCACAGAGAGATTGTGTCTGAAATGGGAGAGATGGGAGTCCTGGGCCCAACGATTAAAGGTCAGTCTAAAATGTTATGCGATAGTCACATTTCCACTAATTTCTTGCGTTTTTTAAAACTTCATACGGACACGCCTGGCTTTGTGTTTGCCGCTCAGGGTACGGCTGTGCCGGGACGAGCTACGTGGCTTACGGTTTGATTGCCAGGGAAGTGGAGAGGGTGGACAGCGGCTATCGCTCCGTCATGAGCGTCCAGTCATCACTGGTCATGCATCCTATTAACGCTTACGGCACAGAGGAGCAGAAACAGAAGTATCTCCCAAAGCTGGGTGAGAAGAACTGAAGAGTTTGTCCATCAGCAGGTTCCTGGTGCTCATCCTCACTGATCAGCAGCAAAAGTCTAGATGTTTCTGTTCAGCTTGCCGAGGTTTAAAATGTGTCAGCGGTTTTTCACTCATGCTGGTCTGTACAACTAAACTCGTCATGATAACATTTCGCTGGACGATACATCTTCCCAGTAATTATTGTCATAAACGATAATATTGTTTTTTTGAGATCATTTAAGTAATATATTGATATTGGCATAATAATGCAATTTTGCCTCCTCAAAGACCAATGAACTTTAATTTTGTAAAGAAAACTTAAGATATTTTACATTTCCAAAAAATAAAACAGAACTATAAAACACAACCGAAGGCATAAATAAAATAGACTATGATGTCTCTGTAAACGATGCTTTATGCTAATGGGACTGTTAAGGGATACCATAAATAGTGGAACCTAAATAATTATTTTCTACATCTGATGTTTTTTGTTCTTTTTATCATCTTAGGATTATAATGTGCTTTAGTGACACGTTGGTGTGTTGCAGCTCGTGGGGAGATCCTGGGCTGCTTTGGCCTGACGGAGCCCAACCATGGCAGCGACCCGGGCGGCATGGAGACCAGAGCTAAATATAACCCGTCCAGCCGCACCTACACCCTGACCGGCTCCAAGACCTGGTGGGTTGAGTCTGACTCGCAGCATGATGGAGCCACACGCAAAGCAAAAACACAACATTTTACCAAGTAGTTCTGGTCCAGTTTCTGGTGCAAATATCGTAATACTCCTAAGATGAGACTAAACTAACTTACAAATAACTTTTCAGCCAGAGATCAGTTTGTTTTAAGTCAGTAATTCCTTAATATTGATGAAAAAATAACTAGTTAATAAGAGATGTAATCTAATTTTGGAAGGTAATCTGAGAATGTGTGAATATTAGAGGCATTAGACCTTGTTATGTATTTGATTATTCAGTAAAACCCAATGTCTCCAGTAAGGATGTATGATCATAGTTGTCCACACGGTGGCGCTCTTCACCACAGAAGCTCTATATGTGAAATGCTGAAATATTTACATGTTTTAATACATTTATGTACTTTAATGTGTGCTAAATTTTCTAATTGGATTAAAACTATAAGATTAAGTGAAGACACACAGTGGGATTATTAACATTTTCTCTATTTTTTTCTCCACAAATAAAAAGCCAGTCATTGTATTAACAGATGCAGCCAATTTCTGTGGAGATACAGGTTTAAATTTGATTCATAAAGGTATTAAAATGCCTTAAATTCATGTAAAACATTAAGTTGCTCTTTAATGTGTTAACCCATCCATCAATTCTCTTCACACCCTTGTCCCTTAATGGGGTCAAGAGGGTTGCTGGTGCCTATCTCCAGCTAACGCTGGTGCCTATCTCCAGCTAATGCCAATTGGCATTTATTGCCAATTGGCTGGATGAAGTTCATACATTCTTTTGTGATGCAGTCTTAAATTCCATTCATAAGTCTTTAAAAGTCTTAAATTGGGGTTGATGGCCTGTAGAAACCCTGGTTTCACTGACTTGTATATTTTTGGTAACACTCATCAGACTCTTCCCGGTGCTTTGGGTCTGATTTACGAGCCTCTCTACCTTTTAGGATCACCAACTCTCCGGTGGCGGACGTGGCCGTGGTCTGGGCTAAATGCGACGATGGGAAGGTCCGCGGCTTCATCCTGGAGCGCGGCATGAAGGGCTTCTCCACCCCAAAGATCGAAGGGAAGTTCTCTCTGAGGGCATCGGCCACTGGGATGATCATTATGGATGAAGTTGAGGTTCCTGAGGAGAACCTGCTTCCTAAAGCCGTCGGTCTAGGCGTGAGTAAAGGGCTAAACCGAATGCCTTTAAAGTCCGTTCTTTGGGACTGTTGAGTTTGTAATGGTGCCTCTGCAGGGTCCGTTCGGCTGCCTGAACAACGCCCGTTACGGTATCGCTTGGGGTTCTCTGGGAGCGGCAGAGTTCTGCTTCCACGCGGCTCGTCAGTACAGCCTGGACAGGTCAGAATGAGTCTGCTGCCGAGAACTGAAACCCAGTCATTCTTATCGTTTTATCAATTTAACCCGTATTGTTTTGATATTTTCTTCACCAGAATCCAGTTTGGTGTGCCTCTGGCCCGGAATCAGCTGATGCAGAAGAAAATGGCGGACATGTTGACGGAGATCACCATCGGTCTGCAGTCCTGCCTGCAGCTGGGCAGGCTGATCGATGAAAAAAAGTAAGAACATCAAAGAGATTTAAGTCGGTCATCTTTAACGTGGAGAACATGCCGATGAGAGGTTGGGCAGAAATGAAGACCTGCTGGTGTTTTAACGACAGAGCGGCGCCGGAGATGATCTCCATGCTGAAGAGGAACAGCTGTGGTAAAGCTCTGGACGTCGCCAGGCAGGCCAGAGACATGTTGGGCGGCAACGGCATCGCCGACGAATACCATGTCATCCGCCACGTCATGAACCTGGAGGCCGTCAACACGTACGAAGGTCAGAATGCTAAAGTATTCAGAAGTATCATTCATTTAATATACGTTTGATCATCTACATGTTCCAACATCAACATCTAGAATAATCTAGATATTATTCTAGATTTGTTTAGTTCCAGCCATTGTTTACTAGATTTATAGATCTGCCTTTTCCCATCAGGTACTCATGACATCCACGCCCTGATCCTGGGCAGAGCCATCACCGGCTTACAGTCCTTCACCGTTGGCAAATGATCCAGCTCTCAACAAACAACTCTGGAAGCAAATGAAATTTTAATTACAAGTCTGTTTTTTAAAAAAACTTCTCTCACATTTGTAGAAAATCAGAAGGATTTCCTTCAAACGAGTTTCTTCGTGTGTTTTAAACAAACAAACCGTCTTCTAAAGAACAGATCTAGTTCTTTAGCTGTGTGTGAACAGAGAACGAGTTTAAAAAGTTATAGATTTGTTGCTGTTTTGGTCCTGCAGTTATAAAAGCAACAAAGTGTGAAAACCCATCTTGTTTATGATTGTTATGTCTCATTAATGGAGCAGAAATTGTTACAGTAATTATGACCTCATGCACTTTACACACTGTAACACTACAATTTTGGCCTGCAATCATTTGAACTATAAACCTTTAAAGCATCTGTTAGACGTGTGGAGAATGTCTATATAACTGAGGCATAAATAAAATCAATTTCATAGCAGGTGTGTGTTCACTTGAAATGACTGGATGTTGTGTGAAGCACTTTGGAGTCTCTACTTGATAAAGTGCTATACAGGTGGAGGCAAAGGGACACATGCCATACATTTTGGGTTTTTAATGATGTGTTAACTGGGACAACTACAAATATCTTCAACAAATTTCAAAGTTTTTTCTTCTAATCAATATGTAGTTCAAATTATGCATGACATTTCAGGGTTTATATGGGTGCTTTGCATTGAAAATGCTTGAATTTCTTTGAAGGCATTTTCAAACCTTTTTACAAGGTTTGGAAAATGTTTAATAGTGAGAGTTTTTTAATAACATTGGAATAAACTTTGAGCAGGAAGATCATTTTATCTTAAACCAATTAGTTCAAAAAATATGTATTATCAAGAATGGCTAATGTTATATTTCAGTTTACTTTAATGTTAGTGATTTGGGCTTGAATTTTACTATAGGGAGAATTTATGAAATTTAAGTGTCACACAAATTTTGTAATTAATTTCCACCTAATTAACCAAACACGTTGTGTAATTTTCTAACTAAACATTTAATTTTCAAATTAAACATTTAGCTTCCAAACTAAACATTTAATTTGAAAGCTAAATATGTTGCTTGTAAACTAAATAGTGAATTTGGAACTCTGACATCGATAAATTTATAAATAACATGGTGATAAAATGACTTAGACAAATGAACCCCCTCATTTTTGTCTCTATGACGGTAAATAAACCAAAAATATTGCTGTCATTTTTTCAGAGGAACAGATCATCTCTGTTCCTCTGAAAATCCAATGAGGTACGACGGACATGAGAGCAGATCCATGTGTAGCTGAGGGGAATTGAAGAGCAGCAAATCCCTGTCAGTACAAGCTTATGTAAGAAAATGACTTTCATCTGCTTCTTTTTGTCTTGACTAAAAGCTTTTAATCTTTTTGGGAATGTGTAGATGTGACTCTGACAAAAATTCACCCACAAACTGACTTGTCCTCTGCGTCACTTCAGTCAAGTGGGAAGCGGAAGTGGAAAAGCCTAACAACAAAAAGAGGCTATGTGAGGATAATTACATTTATAATCTCAAGTAATCTCATCTGGATTAGAATCACAGTAGGGTTCAAAACTGTCAAAATGAGATCTCCAAATGACGGGGCTCAAATACAAATCTTACAATCCATTTATACAGGGATCAAATATGTTTAAACCAAAATAAGGGGTTAGAACTCGCCATTAGGATTTGTGAGTGGCAGAGTAACAAACGTGGCAGGCTAATGCACATTTTTGGGGAATTTCAATTCAGATTGTGGTGGATGCATAGTTATGATTTTTTCGGTGATTGACAACGCTTAGCCCCGCCTCCTGGCTTTGATTACTTGTTTCTAGTTAGCACTGGCAGAAGCAGGAAGAGCTCCATTTTTTCACAGATTATCTCACAGCATACTGTCAGCACATAGCTGCAGTTTTAACAAATATGCACAAAAAATCGTCATAAAAGCTTCATACTGCAGTTATGTAAAACATTTTTACTAGCAAATGTAAAACATTGTGAAGTCTTAATTATTTTTATCAAATGTTAGCAAAATGTCATTTTGAAGCCAGAAAAATGAAATACAACTCCTCTAAAGTTAAAACTCAGTTTCACAGAAATAATGTAAGCATAAATGTCTGGGTGTTCGACTGGAAAGTTCAAGGTCGATATCAAGCTAATTTCCTGTTAGCATCTCCACATATCTTTTTGATAAACATTACTTTTCCAAGCGACATGCAAATATATATTTGTCTTGACTTTGTCCAACTTCTTAATATTTCTTGTCTCTACCCTGAAGGACAAGTTCCCTTTTACTTTACACAGATGCTTGGCGCGTGACCCAGCGCTGCCACCAGAGGGAGCCCAAGAACAATGTCTTTTTTCTTTTTGCATATGGACTGATTTCTGCATGGTCTATTACATATTGTTGTATAATGAAATCGCTTGTTTCTCTTAATATAATCATGTAGAAATCCTTACCAAAAAAAACAAAATAAAAAAATAAAATAACAGTTCCACAATTTCCCTGCTTCCTTCCCCCTGTTCAAAATGAAACGATCGAAAACAGCTTGGAAGATGGAGATGTAACAGGCTCTGAAGAGCCGGAGCCAAACCTGAGTGACGAGAAGCAGCTACGTGAAGGACGCTAGAAGTGGGCGGAGCTAACAGGTTACACGTTAGAGCACGCGCGGCGCTTCGCATCAGCCGCGCGCGGCGCTTCGCATCAGCCGCGCGCGGCGCTTCGCATCAGCCGCGCGCTCACTAGAGTTCTGCTCTGAGGTTCCGCTGAGACAAACACGTTTTCCTCGCGCCGATGGTTTGGATACATCTAAAACTCAGAGAAGAGATGGAAAATATAACAAGCTTCTACTTCCAGACATTTTTATAAAAAATTTTGTTGCAGAAATATAGAATTTATCCATCTTCGTTTGGACTGGATCTTTAAATATTCGGAAAATGCTTTAGTTTTAAAGAAGGCGACCTGCTCAGAGATCTTCAGTATGAATGCTCATAATTTCACCATCTTGAACTCCACCCATGACGCCCAAGCCCACCTGTTCTCGGGGACGTTAGACGACCCCCTGTACAAGCAGTACAAGCCCCCCGTGAAGGAGCTCATCCCGCTGCCCAAGGGGGTCCTGTACCTCATCATGGCGGCCCTGGTGGTCGTTGGGGTCGCCTATGCCATCGTCGGTCATCTCATCAAGGACCTGGCCATTGACATCGCAGGTACTGAGTCTTTCTTTAATCACACTGTTGCTCTCAGACGTTTACATGAACTCAAACTCATTATTGACTAAAACGTGCTGGTGATTTTGGTCTTTAGATAATTAAGACTGAGGGTTTTTTTCAGGGTTTGATTTAATAATTCAACCAATTTTGTTATTATGGATTTTCTCTAATCCAAAGAGTTCTAAAGTCTTCACACCCCTGTTAACAATAAAATGTCTGATTTTGTTATGACAAGACATGAAACTGACAGATAATCTATGTTTTCTGTAACAAATCTCAAATCTGCACAGCCGTATAATTCTTCAGTGTTTTATTTGGAATCACACATCAGAATGTATGCAAAACTCAAAATGTATTTTTTGTTTACAGCACATATATAGTGACACAAACATTTGAGTCTAGTAACTTTGCTGCGTGGCATAAGGTTCCACTGTGTTATTTGATTTTAAATAACTTTTCCACATTTGCATTAACTAAAGTTGTAGTTTATACAAAGGAGAAAAAGTTCAAAAAGTTTCACAGCAATTATTTATGGCATCATAGAACAATGAATATAGTCAATTGGAAACGAAATTCTCTGGGACACAAGTTTGTCACAAAAAACCCATAAACACAGAGAAACATGTTGGTGGTTCACTGTGTCGATAAACTAATAAAGTTAAGGTGCTACAAGCAAAGAAATAGCAACTAAGTTAATGCACATTTTATACATTTTTCTTTTCAAATATTTATCATTTTTGAATGAATTGTACAGGATACATTTTACATTACATGTGGAAAAATTTTCAAATGACTGATTTCATTTGGCTTTTTAACAGGATTCACTCAATACCCTTCAATCAGGTGTGATGGTTTGGGCCAGACTAGCAGAACCTGGTTTCAGTTTCTTAACACACTTCAAAACACGCTTTGAAACGGATAAATTAGACTAAAAGTGAAGCTTCTGGAACAGTGTTGACGTCTAACTTAAAATATATGGACTCATGCTCTAAAATGTGTCAAACACATGGCCCGAGGGCCAAATCTGGCCCGCCGTGGCTTTGATGTCTAGACTCCAGACCCAAAATGGCATCAATCAATCCCTCCAGTTTTTCACCACTGAATAATAGTTGATGCAAAATCTCCAGTTTTTTGGGGGGTGCGGGGGGGGCTGCAGGGTTTTTACGGTAATATAAAACTGAGTTAGTTGCAATTTTTTGTTCAATGTTTGTGAAAGAAAGGTCAGAAACATTGAGTTTAAGTGACTGATAACTCAAACTTATAGGTGATGGTTTTCTTTTATGACACTGCTGCCTCTGTTTTATGTGATGTCAAGGTAATAGTGCATGATCTATACGGCCAGCAGCAAAATATTACAGTTGGTGTCATACATAAGGGCGAGTATTGCAAATGATTCTAAATGAGCACAAACTCTGTGCTACTTTATTGTTCCCAAAGGAATAAATGCTAATTTCCTGACAAGCTACTCCATTAGACTTAAAATTGCAAATCCAAATACAACCATATGATATAAAATTTTAAAAATTGTGATGCAATATGACCTTAATATACAAAATAATAATAATAAGTATGTACATGGAAATATGTAAATCCTGGAAGATCTGATGATGTACCTACATACATTTATGATCTTGATATGACTGAAAATGAAAATGAGTTTTACACCCCTGAGCTAAACGCTGTATTTTCTGGCCCTGTGTGCAATAGGAAAAAAATCAACATTATTTGCTTTTAAAATGTATTAAAAGGCGCAAGGCTGTTTAAATGCATCATTACATCCAATATCTAATGTGATGAGTTCAGGCACCGGAAGCTAAAGAGCGAAACGTGACGGGATTCAGATTTTGCTCGAGTGCATCAGGGTGTATAATAATCATCATAATGCCTGGATAACATTCATTCCGTCTGAAAGATTAATCCCGTTTCATAACAGCGCTTCCCATCCGTTTATTTGTTTTATATTTTTGCATCATCACCATCAGTTTAACCTGGCTGCCTGTCTCGGTCAGATTGCTTGCTGGGTCCGGCTGGAGACGAGGAGAAGGACGTGGACACGAACCAGCAGTACGCCATGGGCTTCGGCCACCCGCCGCACCCCTTCGCCCACAACGCCTTCCACGTGTGGGACCAGGACGATGTGGTCATCCCCCTGTCTCCGGAGGACAGTCCCCAGACCAGCCCGCTGCTGCTGGCCGCCATCCCCTACATGCCGTCCTTCATGCCGCAGCCGCACAGCCCGCCGGGCCACGGCCCTCTGGGCCCCTGGGACAGTCCGGGACCCATCAGGGGGACCACCGTCCTCCCGGGGGACCTCTGAGTCAGATGACTGTGTCCTGTGTGTCTGAACTGTACGAAAACACGCAAGATGATCTGCAGCGGAAAGACTGATTGATGTTGTGCCGTCACGGTTTTTACGGGAAGTGCTGTAAAATTGGATGTGCTGTGAAGCAGATTTAATCAGTTTTTGCTTTATTTCTGATCAGATTTAAATGTTTCAGGTCATCCAGTAAATTTGAATGTTAAAGACAATCTGAGTAAACACAAAAATCAGCTCTCTGATCATGATTTAATTTAATTTTTTTAAATGTATTTATTTATTATGCAAAATCAGCTTTTTTGAGCTTAACATTATAACATTATTCCCTCATCGGAGACATTCCTGTAGTGTCACTGGTTTTGTCAGGCACGTTTGAGAAATCTTTCCATCTCCATGGCAACCATTGAGTTGTGCAAAACATTCGGTGGACTTAGCTCCACTCCCGAGATGCAGCTCCTCCTCGGCGTTGCAGTTTCCAAGCCTCACAGAGCTGCTCCTCACATGTCCAGCTCCTTCAGACTAGCCAGCAGCAATTAGCAAACACCTGGAGGAACTGAGCATCTGCTGAGCCCATTATAGGAGCCACTTCTCAGTGCAGCGCTGGTCAAAACATTGGTAACCACATAGACGAGCCATGTTGTGATGACTTTCTGAAGGCAGAATGTTGGCCAAACTTTTTTAAAGACATATTTCGTTATATCATTTATACAACAACTGTAGATAACATACTTACTTGATTGTGCTATAAAATGGCACCGTGTGCCTGGAAAACATATAACACCGCTTTCTCTTTTCTCTGTAGAGTTTTGTTTTTCCCCAGACAAAAACCAAGAGAGGTAACTTCCATTTCGGAAGAAATACTTTCTGTTCGTGCTGACAGACGACTCCATCTGTTCTGGCTTTACAATCCACTTATATGATAAGCTGTAAAAGTCAGAGGACAGATATAGATGTTTTCATGTGAAAAAGGCATGTTGTACATACGAAATGCACTCCCTCTGCTTTGCTTGTTGAGGTTACGTAATTGGAGGTTTTGGAAGTTTCCAAAGCTGCTTCCATCCTATTAAGACACACCGACTGGCTGCCGGTGCTCTGTTGAGTTATTTCAAGGCACTGAGAGATTAGCGTAAGAGGAAGACTTAACGGAGTTCTGGCAATTCCGCATGTGTGCAGCACACGAGACGCCTTAATCCGACATCCCTTATCGCAGGTGTCGCACGCAGCCGTGGATTCCCTCAGTCTGACCTGAGCCAAACAATGCGGCTTATGGCACCGAGGCTTGATAGCCAGCCAGGTTAAGCTGTTGTCAAATACCAGCTCGCGGAAGATCCAGGGCTTCTTAAGAAGACGGGAAAATTGGAAATCCCTGCTTATCTTTGCAGCTGTTTTCCAAACCTCTTTCTAGAGGGTTTGCTGAAAAACAGGGCCCTGCGGGAGAATTTGTAGCATCTAACTTTCAGCAAAGTTTCACATTACAGACTAAGAGTAGGACACATAAAGTGGGAGAAAAAGGAAAAGATGTTTTTCAATTTAAATCAGAGAAAAGAAATAAATAATAGTAAGTTGACGGGAAACAGGGTGGTGAGAGAGAGGGAAGACCAGCAGAAAATTGCCTTCTAGTTTTTCCACTTTTCCTGTTCCTACTCGGATCATCACCAGAGCATAATGGTTCCTCCTCCATGTTTCACTATGGGGATTGGTGCAGTCAGCCCTTTGATTAGTTTTGGTTTGGTTTGGTAGTTCTGTGTTTGCTCCAACAGTCACATGTCTTATGGCATTCTGTCAATATCTGCACTTTTAATTAACCATATAATAGAGCAATTTGACATTTTGAAACTAAATTAGCTTAATGGAAACAGCCCAAATTCTTGAAAAATTACAGAAAAAAAAGTTTTTAAATAAATTATTTAAATAAAACTGTGCATCACACAAGTCACGTGAACAACAACCGGATGTTGCCATTGGCACAAACCACAAAGACGATGATGACAGGAAGTAGTTGAAAAATGATGAACGAAGGTTTTGCTCACATTTGTAATGGAAACACAGCTAAAGGTTTTGTTCTTCTTACTCACAAAAATGTCACATTCATAGATTTCCCCACTTGAGCAGTGAATCTGTTGCTCCTTTAGAGAAACCAAGGCTTATTTGATGAAATCCCCAACATCTCCTTGCCTAACTTGTCAGATTAAATTACACACAGTTGGACTGTGTTTAGTAGTAATTCAGTGGCATCAAAGTAAAGCATGAGCTTACGGAGGTAACCCGTCATCTGACCTCTCTCTGAACTTTCCTCTCGAGCAACAAGCCGATAACAGAGGCTCTATGTTGGGGCATGAATGAGACTCGGCAGGCAAACTGAGGCGCAGCAGTTTATTTTATTTTATTCTGAGGTTATTCTGGAGGAAAAAGTTGAAGTGAAAGATGACTTGATAAAGCAATGTTACTGAAGGAGGTGCTGGAAAAAATACACATATCCATGTAGGTGGAGCATTTCTAACCCCATTCTGGTCTTCACAACCTCTTCCAAGAAGCTGGAAGGACAGATTTAATCCAATATTCTTAGAAACCCCAACAGATACGTCTGCCAGACAAACAGATCTAGCAGAGAATAAAAATAGGGTAGTAATTGGTATTAGGAAAATAAAACTGAATACGTGACAGTCTGCAGTCACAGTTGTTTTGGGATTTTGTCAAGTTTTGACACCGAGAAAGGCAAAAATAGTTGACTCACTAATCAGGATGAGCAAAGGTCGAGTCTGCTGAAGTTCAGAACAACAAATCAATTGAAGAAAGTTTTAACACCAAAGAGTTCAGGAAATCTGTTCCTTTAAATAATGCAATGCCTGCTGTGTTTCGAGAACCGACAGGTTTTTATGGACGATTTTAGATAAATGGATAAGGAAGATTATCCTTAAAGAGCCGCTGAAAAAAGAAACTAAAAAAATATTTCACTTTTTTTTCCCTCAAAATTCTGACTTTGATCTCAAAAAGATTATCAGAATTCTGACAAAAAAAGTCAATTCTTTTTTTGTTGTTGGTTTCCCAGTGACTGTAAAGCTTTTCTGAAAATGCCAAGGTTTTCACACTGAAGAGGTTTTGAAGTGTATTTGTGTTCAGCTCTGCCTCTTACTCCCACATTCATACATGAAATCTAGTGTGAAGTATTAAAAACATAACCTTGGTGCCAAAACCCCATTCCTATTTATCTGCCTTTCATTCTGTGGTTATTCTGGAGGAAAACGTTGAAGTGAAACGTGTTTTATGTTGTGGCTTTCCAACATCTCAGAGATCAGGCCAACCATGACCTGATGGTTTATTTTAAAGGCACTATATTTGTGTATATGACTAAACAGACTTAAATAATGACAGGTGATGAGGTTGCTAGAAAAAGATTTATTTTTCTTTTTTTTCCTGTACAAATTGGACAAGATGGTGCAGAAAGAGTTTGCCGGGTGTAACAAAGACGGAGGCAACTATTACGGTACTTCTGGGTTGGGTTGGAAATCCCAAACATTTCCTCCCACATTTCGAACTTTGACTAGGACAACCCAGTGGGTGGAGGGCTTTCCACTGTGGAAATGTTTTGCGTGGGGCTCCAGGCGTGGATAATGTTAAGAGATGAGGGTGAAACTCAGGAGTCCAGTCGACATATCGGGCTGTCATAGACCATCTGCAGGTTCACCTTGTGTCCCACCAGCTCTCTGATGTTGTTGATGCCGTATTTGATCATGGTTGGCCTGAGGAGCAGAGGAGACGGCCGAGTGAGGAAGAGGGAAACGCTGACGGAGAGACGGAGGAGTCTGACATGGAGGTTTTAAATCAGACTAATTAAAACACATAACCTTGTTAAAAACAGATCAGGTCTCTGGTTTTGGTTGTAGCACTTCAACAAATACAAACAAAAACTTCTTAACAAGATGCTAGCTAAAGTAAGACCAGCTGTAAACCACGTAGGAACTGATCTCTCGCAAACAGCCGCTTTCCCATTTCACAGTTAACAACAGTCACTGTAAACTTTACTTTGATGCTATATATGTAGCAATTTTTCAGACAAAAAAAACAAACAACAACAAAATCTGTATCAGCTAATCGAATCCATAGGTCAGGCTTATGTGCAGCGAGTGGCTCACCTCTCCAGAGACAAACCCCAGGCTATCACTGACACATCCTCTGGGAGGCCCATGGGCAGCAGCATCTCTGGCCTGAACACACCAGAGTTTCCCACTTCCACCCACTTTTTCAGCCCTGAACCCCACAGAAAGACAGAAGATTAAGACTCTATGTGAAAAATTGAATGTGAGGATTAAACGAGAGCAGCAGAGCAGATCATTCAGCTGACGTACCTTCATGGTAGCTGAACACTTCCATACTGGGCTCTGTGTAGGGGTTGTAGGCTGGCTTGAAGCGCAGTTTGGTTATTCCTGGAAGAAAACGAAACATTTATATGACTCCATGCCTAAAGAAAATTTAAGCTGAACACAAAGAGGAAATCCAGTCTTTATTTCCACATTAAGCTCTGATAAAACAGAGCTAATGCTGCCGATTTTGTGAAAAGTGAATAAAGACGTTAGTCTTTCCTGTTATTCCTTATCCAATCCCGGCTCTGTTGCTCTCATCTGTACCTAGTTTGGTGAAGAACTGGTGCAGGACCCCCATCAGGTCCCCCAGCGTCAGGCCGTAGTCGGCCACCACGCCCTCGATCTGGTGAAACTCTGCCAGGTGGGTGGCGTCCAGCGTCTCGTTCCTGAACACCCGGTCGATGGAGAAATACTTGACAGGCGTGAACTTTTCCTGGAGGACGAGAACCGCATCAGGAGAGGTGCATCATGGGTGATAACAGTACAAGGAGAGTCATAAAGAGACGGGATGGAACTGATTCCTTTTTAAGAGACAACAGTTGTGAAACTAAGGTAAACAAGAGAACTGTTTTTTGGTAAAATAAATAAATAATTAAATAAAAATCACATTTAAAGTCTGATCTAAGTTTTCCACTGAGCTGAGGGACATCAGAATGTTAGAATGTTTTTGTTTCCTAAGTATCTGTGAGCCGCAGAAGGATTTAACCAACTGTCTCATTTTAGGAGATATTAAAAATGATTTGTTCCTTATAAAAGTTATATTTGACCTAACATTTAGATCATTTTAAGCACTTTGACAGGAAGCTTTATGCATATTTCTGGCCATTCCTCTAAGCAGTCATTAATTTATTTAAGCTGTTTATTTTTAAGGCTTTAAGCATAAAACACATTTCTTTGTAGCTCTGAGATCGACATGTTAGGAGATTAATATTATCCTGATTCATCCAAAAAATCTACTTTAATTTGTTCAGGTATGCATGAAACTTCCTACTCAGAGTAAAAAAATATTTATATAAATTGTCGTATTTTGTATCATTTTCCATTTCTGTTAATTTCAGCTTAATTTTTTAAACATTATTTAATTTTTGGATGACAACTTCCCTTTGTAAGACTAACATGTTTACTGATTGGCTGAGTTTCACTGCCACTACGACAAGTGGGCAACAATTTAATCTACTTATTAATATTTTAACAGTTTCATCAACATTCAGGTACAACCAGGCCTTGTGAACATTCATACCAGCTCTGCTCTAAGGCCTGATGAAACATATCTCCCTAATAACTGTGTCTGTCTGGAGACCTGGCTCCTTCATGCTCATTGGTCGGTGTGCTGCTCACCTGTTGTGCTAGCTTATACAGCATGCGTGCGCTAACAGCTGTAGTGTGCGTTCGCAGGATGTTCTTCTGAGCTTCCTCCATCTTCCAGTCGTATTTGTACCTGAAAGGCAACATTGCGTTGACCCAGATCTGCTAAACAACTTGTCGTCAGTTAGCTAGTTTAGCTAGGTCAGCTAGCTCTAACCCTTGCGAGCCGTAGCCTCCCTCTGAATGGACCTTCTTCACTCTCTCCAGGTAGTCCATGGGGAAGTGGTGGGCGAGTGACGGGTCTGAAACCAGACGGTCAGCGATCAGCAGAGAGGAGCAGCGGAGGAAAAGGCAGAGGAAGCTGCGACTGAGACTCACCGGACAGGAAGAAGGTGTCGTGCTGGTCTCTGGCCGGGTGCTGCTGAGGCTGGAACAGAGAGTCGAAATTCCAGAAGGAACTCTCGATGAAGTTGTTGGTCGGCATCTCGGAGAAACTAGGAGGAGGAGAGATTTGCGTTGCTCGTTTCCAGATGGGTTGGCGACCCGTCGTTTCCTGCATGTCGGTGATGAACAGAGTCTCACCCCATCTCCAGGAAGATCTGCCTGAACTGCGTCCGCACCTTCATCAGAGGGTGGAGGTGTCCACAGTCGGGGGCCACGCCCAGCGCCTCGAAGTTGTACGGCTTAAACTTCTTCTCTTTCCAGCTGCCACTGTCACATAAAAGAAGATCAAACATGTAAACACACCCTCCTCCTGCTCAAGGTGACAGTAACCTCACTCCTGTGCCTGGAGGATACAGATGCACCAGATATCGGCACTAATACCAGTATTGGTCCAATATTAGATATTTATCATATCGGTATCGGCCAATATTTGATTTTTTTTTTTTTTACATGTTTGCATGTTCCGATATTACTTTTTTTTAACATACTGTATTGGTCCGATATTAGCTATTTTCTAACATATACGTTTTGTTCCTCTAAATAGAATTGGGCCAATATTAGCAACTCACATTAATTTCAATCTCACGATGATGAAGTGTGGTCAAGGTGTTGAATATTTCATGAGAAATATACATTTAGTATTTCCTTATTAAATCTGTAAATATCGGTGATAACAGTAATATTATCGGTACATTTTTCCCATATCTGTGGATCCCCAATGGTGGATATTTTAATCGGCAACTCAGATGACAAAAAGCCTCATATTGATGTACTTATGCTACGTTTTCTGCACATCTGGATGCTGCTGTTAGAAAAATCTGACCTCTAGAATGTTTTCAAGCAGATGCAAAGTGAATCAGTTTAGCAGCAATGCATTTGGAAGGACAAACATCCGTCTGTCCTGCTCTGCCTTTAGGACCAAGGTGTCCATAACTCTGGACCCGTCCCCATGTCAGAGCAGATGTTCCTCTGCGTCCTCCGTCTGAGAGCCTGACCCCACCACCGGCCGACGGGGAAGGCCAGACCGGACGCCGTGTTCGTCTCCACACACACACACACACTCACACTCACCTGGCAATCATCTCAGGAGTCAGCTCAGTCTCCTGTTTGGTTACCGTGGTGCTGAAGGAGTTTCCCTTTGTGATCCAGTAAGACTTAACAGTGCTGAACAAATAATAAGAATAAAATTACATTCTGGGTTATAAATGTTACAATATGTATTAATAAAAACACAAAGTCTAAAAATCTGAAAACCTTATCCAACATGAATATTTTTATTTTTTAAGACATTTTGAGTTGTTCTAGCTTTTAGCAAAACTTCATGCACTTTATCCTGAAATCATTCCCAAACTACCATGTCTGATGGTTGCTATGGAGACTAGATAACTATAAGATGCTAATGCTGTTTTCATGTCATATTAATACTCCACCCCCAAAAAGCAACAATATTACCAATAATCAACTAAGAAAAAAGTGAAATACAAATTTTAAAGACTAAAATTTGTAGCCTTAAAGAGGATTGTTAAGGCTATCAGTAAATTTTCTTTAAACCACAAACTTTCTTAAAAAATAATGGTTATTTTAAATATTTCACTCAAATTAAAAGTCTTTTTTTATGTAATGACAAACACATCTCTTAATTTTTTTTACACATTTTTATCGACTACGGATGCCAATAAATGTAATGGAGAAGGAAATCTGTTTCCCTTCTTCACCTTAAAGCATGAAAAATAATCACACATCTTCTCATCACTTGGTCTAAAAACGATCTGAACATCAGTAACATGTCGTGTTCGCTGAGCTCAGTGGGGAAGATTTGCTGAGGATAAAACGAGTTGCAGCTGCTCTGCGCCTGTGCATTTTTTCCGCCAATCAGCCGAAATTCTTGTGTAAGAGGATTTGGAGGGAAAACATAAACCCACAGCATATTTTTGTTTATTATTTTTTGTCATCCAAAAAACCAAACCCAAATGTTCCCATCCAAGCTCAGCAGAATAATCCTGAACTCTTTTACATAATGCTGGATAGAGAAACACTGAAAACAGTGACGTTACGCAAGCTGGAGAGGAGAGAATGTAAATCAGAAAGTAGTTTGAGATCGATAGATAAATCATTTCAGCACCTTCTGCTGCCCCCTAGTGGCAGAGGAATCACCTACACTTCAGTGAGGAGTTTCCTCTTCTTCAGCTCGTTCCTCTCCTTCTCGTCCAGCCGCGCGGCGCCGCCCCGTTTGGCCAGCAGCAGCTTCTCTCTGACCTGGTCCTGTATGCTCTCCACCTGAGGAAACGGACGCAGACACACCGTCGCCTTGACCAGAACCGTCACGCTGGTCCAGAAAGACCCGGTTTGGTGCGATGGAGGCTTACGGTTCTGAATATCCTGGCGCCTCCGTCGTGGGACTTGTCCACCCGGATCCACTTGTTGGACATGGCCTTGCTGAAGCCGATCTTCCCGAAGGAGAGTTTCTGCGTGAGAGAGACGGAGACGTAATGACGCCGGCTAAAATAAACGGCTCCGTTTCTGCTGAGTCAGTTTGAAAATATTCTATTGTACCAAAAAAACGTACAGAAGTTTACACACAACGAATGAAAATGCAGACATTTTTTTTGTCACTGTGTGATGATAAATCAGACAAAATGTTTCTTGTTTTAGATTTGTTGGAATTACCAAAATTATCTTTATTTATGGTAAAAATTATTTGCCACAATTATATCAGAAAATAAACAGCAAATATGTTTTTTATTACCGCTTCTGATTATGTAAATAATTTGCACTTAGAAGCTCATGAGTTAGAAAATCTTTTGCGGGATTTTCTAAAAGTGTGTGTGCACTGATCACACACTTTTTAGCATTTACTGGAATTTCATTTAAATAATTAATAATAATACTTTAAAATACTGAGGTTGTAATGCCAACAATTAAATCACAATTAAAGTGGCTTAAAAGGGTTCAAATCAATAATAAAAAAGTTGCTAATAAAATTAAATTAAAAAATTTGGGAAGTATTTTAAAACAAGTGATTGTTTTATGGATTGGACTGGATTCCTGGCCTGGTTTTACATGTTACATTAAAGTAGATTTGGGTCTCCAATTAGTTTTTTTTATTTTTTAAGATATGCCACAATAAAAGCTTCACAATAAATCATATTATACTTGTTCACTTGCAATATATCCCCTTTCTAATAAAATTCGTTAAATCTAATGCGTGATAACTAATTGCTTAACTAATTCAGGTGAAATTAGCTCGATTAATCTTTAATCATTAGTCGCTTCACAGAAGGAATCATTACTGGCCCTGGTCGGGAATCGAACCTGCGACAGCTGCCTTCAGTACAGAACCACCCGGTGACCCGCTAATAGTTTATTTATACAAGTAACTGAGTACTTTATGTTCTGGACATTTCCAGCTGTAAAGCGCTTTAGTGAAGAAACCTTTATCTTTAGCTATTAAACAGAGACCTGGATATGGTGAGTATATAAATTAAGTCGCTTGTTTTAATTGGACAGAAATAGTCACAAATGACCGTTTACATCATCATCATTTCAGAAAAAATAACTACAACTTATAGAAATAAATCGCTGACCATGAGCTCCGCCTGTGGCAAACCCTCCAGAGGGACGGAGTTGAAGACCCGGGCTTCATGGCTGCCCTGCTCGGCTATCTCCGTCCCCTCCTCCGTCAGTTCCCAGTGTTTGGAGGAGCGCAGCTCCGCTGAGATGACCTGGACAGCAAAGAGAGACCAGTAACTGTTATCTCACCCGAAAACAAACGAGACCGGGGCTTATTCCTCTCAGCTCCCGACTTATTTCCAAGTCTACATTCTTTAAAACCCCATTGCATCAGTCGCGCTAAATGTTGACAGTGACACTCCAACTTCCGCTGACTCTCAGGCCGGAAAAACTCACGTCGCCAAGCGTTTGCAGACTCTTCACAGCTCCGACGATAAGCTGGTGGTCCAGCCCGAGGCTGGCGGCCACTTCCTGGCTGTCGGCGCCGCCGTCCACCTTCTCAATCCGCTGGAGAAGCGTTTCCACCACACCGGTGTCCGCCATGCTGGAGCCCTGTGGTGCCCGGAAGAGACGGGATGTGACGTCACGGTCTCAAAAGCTTACGTACAAGTCTTAGGGTCTGCGCCGCCATGTTGGGAGTGGCAAATACTCCATGAAAAACGTAAGTTAAAAACTTAGTTCAGCGAATAAAAACGGTATTTACTAATTGTCATAATCAATTTTGCAGACACCAAATTTTAACTTTTCATTATATGTAGGTGTAATTAATAAATACTCAAGTTTAACTTTTCTGCCATACTTTTCCTCTTCCATTCAATTTTGTTAAAATTTGGTTTTTTGTGACAGAGGTAAAGAATTGTGAGAACCAAAATTCAATTGAGGTTCTTTGAATTTTAACTACTTTAAGTGTTAAAGTTCATAAGTTCAACATCTTACCTTAATTTCAATATTACATGTAACTGTAGGCTTTAATAACAAGCTATTAAAACTGAACTACATTAGTAGTATTATTACATCAATAATTTCATACGGAGGTTGGCAAAAAACAAAAAGTTTGTTTACAGTATGTCAACTACACTTAGCCACATTACAAAGACCCAATCTGTATAAACAGAACTGTTAATTCAAAATAAAAAGGATTTATTAATACAAACACTCTGTTACACATTAACAAGAGCAAAACCCCACCCAGTTTAAAAGCTACATTGAGCAGAGATGTGAATTTAACAGCAGAATATATGTTCCAGTTATCTTCAAAATCAGATGGTGAAACCGTCACATCACCTCAGGTAAATAGCAAAAACAGTCAAAAGAATCACAATCACTGCTGGAAAGAAGAAGCTATCAGCGTACATTTTAACGTTACCACAAAATGGAGCAAAAATAATAAAAGGTGAAACTATTTTTCACATTCCAGCCATTTAAAAAAAAAAAAAAAACAACTAAAGTCTTGTCTTAAAAATAGGTTTTAGGAATCAGTCTTCATATTTAGTGGTAAAGACCAGGAACATAAAACAAAATTTTTTAAAAATAAATATAAACAAAACTTTGAACTAATCATACTGAAACAGGCCACTAACTTCAACCACAGCTCGGATTCGACATTTAAAAAGTCCACAAATCTCAAAGTGTGCCAACATGTGCTACATCTAAACCTGAAAGCACATAGGAAGCAGACATGGAAAAAAGGCAAAGAGTGCAGGCAAGACTTCCATGGCTCTTTGGAGAAAGGTGGAGACACTGATGCTGATGGTGACTGACGGCCCAGTGGAACCAGCCTATCTGTACTGGTAGCTCATGCTGCTGTCGCCCCTGCCGAACCCTTGGTACTGGCTGTGGTTGGTAGGAAAGCCCTGGTTGCCTCCTCCCTGTGTGCTGTAATTGGTTTGGGGGGTGAAACCTGGAAGCAACAAAGAGGCGTTTAAAAAAGAGAAAGAAAAAAAAAGTGGGAAAAAATATTCAAACTTTTAGAAGGTTTGTTTTACGAGAATATGACTCCAATTTACACATGAACTTTAAACGCCATAACGCTGTGTTGGATCATAACCTACCACCATTCTTCCATATGTCATCTGTTGCTGTATTTTTTGGTTTCATACTCTATTCTCTTTTTCTCTTCAGCTGTTTTCCCTCAACAATAACTTGGTTTAGGTTAAATTCTTCAACAGATAATACTGGTGCTTCACCACCATGTTTAAAAATACGCTAAACCTCCAACTTCAGAGTTTGTGTCGTACCAAATGATGCTTTACGTAGCAGGGGGAGCTTTTGACACGCCAGGGAATCAAACCTGCGACTTTTCTAAGGTTCATTTGTGACTCGTGACAGCAGCTGTGTTTCTCACACTGCAAACGGCTCTTTAGCCTTAACCCACGTACTACACAAACTTCTTGCCGATTCCGCGCAGCATCGTATCGTCACCTTCCTAAAATAATGGCCAGTCATTTTTTGTCAAAAGTGTTTTTGTCAAAAAAGGGGGAAAGAAATCACCACCTCTTTCTTTCCAAAAGATGTTTTGGAAAAGAAAAAAAGTCTTAGTTCATAATTTTAGGACCTTGACAATATTTGTTGGCAGTAGAAGTGAGAAAATGCCAGACTAACGTTGTTATAGAAAAGCTAGAGACTTGTGAATAACATTTAAAGCCAAATTAAAAACCATTTTCAGACATTTAAGTCCTTAATTTTAGATACGAGTTTAAGACTTTACAGGGATGCGCAAACCGTTTTCTGCATTTTCGCATGAAAATTTCCCAACTTTTTTTTTGATCATGAACATTTATCTGTTGCACATTTTCCAACAGGATTCCTCAGTACAATTCGAACTCTTCCAGACTGCGTAGGGACCGTTTTTAAAGCTCTAAAACCGATGAAACTCACCTTCATAACTGTACTCCTGGTTATCACCAGCACCAGCACCAGCTCCAGCTCCACCCGTCACCTGGCTGGGGTAGGCAGTGCTGTAGGAATAACTACCTGCACCCCCCTGGTTCTGGTTGAAACTCTTCTTCGCTTGCCCGTACTGGTTATACGACCCCTGACCTATGGAGATGTTTGACTGATAGCCTCCCAGTGGGCCGCCCTTCTGCATGGGCGGCTTCTTTTTGGGCATTTTGTTGGCCGCCGTGGCAGCGTAGGACCCTTCATTTTGATAATATGACCCATAGGAGCCTGGAGCCGGTGGTTCTGTGGAGCTGAACGGAAGTCCGCCTGACAGGCTGCTCGATACCCCGGCGCTGCCATTTGCCCCGTCGTCGTAGTAATCTAGGGAGCGACAGCATAGCACAGGCTTAAAATGGGGGCAGACATTTTGTTCGCTCCAGCTTGCGTGTCGTAAACAGGCAACCAACGACTTAACTCAGTCATGAATGCAACATTTATTAATAAAAAGAACATATATAAAAACAGCTAGAGCGAGGAAATCCTCTCACACCAAACACATTCTTACATCGATCCAGTCTGAGCACAAATGAGCCTCCGTCCGTCTTTGCCAGCCGCCAGATGCAGATCAGGCGAGAAGCAAACAAAAACTAGACAGTGCCAGAGTAAGACCTTCATGCAGCTGGTTTATTTCTAACTCTGCAGTGCTAACAAGACAGGGAAATAACAGATTTGATAAAAAAATTATGTAGTTTCATTAAAATGAGGTCAATTGAGGTTGGAAGTGACAAGAGACACACAGTTAAAAACAGAAAGGAAGATGTGACGGGTTGTTTCCATCTAAAAGTGTGGAGGCGGAGACGTCCTGAAAGGCAGAGCGTGTCGTCCGGCTCCCCACTGGACATCCGGACCACGAGAAGACACTGAGCTAAAAACGGGTCTGGTGAGTTCAGGTGCATCCACAGGTACAGAGGTTGGTCTTATGGCTGCCTGCATGCAGTGGAAGATCGTCTCCCCAGAGGCTTCATGGACGTGACAAGTGGGGTTGGCAAGACAGGTTAGATGGAGTCACTTTGTCCCCGGGGCTTGTGGACTTGATGGTGACGCAACGTTCTGATCTTCCCGCTGGAACACTACTGAGTATTTTTGTCCGTTCAAGTCCTCTCAACAGGTTTTTTTTGTATTATTATTTTCTAACACTGGAGTTAGGGGAGAGGGAGTTCTATGTCGCAAACTCGGGGTAGCCATAGTAGTCTGAGATAAAGTCACCTAAAGAGTGAGACAGGGCAGAGAAGGGGGGGGAACAAAAAAATATATCAAAATTAGGTTATTTTGAATTTTTCTTCTGCCTTAAAAAATGGCAGGCTGTGTTAGGTCAGATCATGTCTTTTTTTTTTGTATGTTTTTATTGTGTTGGACATTTTATTTTATTTAGATTTTTTTTTAGATTTCTCTGCTCCTGTCACGCTCAGGTAGGTCAGTCTTCAAACCAGGCTGCCAGAATGAAGAAAGGGAAACTCATAAGAGGAGGCTTGTGGGGAAAGAAAAAAAACCTGATTCAACCCCTGTGGCTTAAAGCAGAGAAATGTAAAATCACTCAGCTAGGAAGGATAATCCCAGCAAGGCATTAAGGAGCATTTTTTGTTATTTTTTACAGAGACCAGACCCGCCTCCCGCCCTGGTGCGTTGCAACAAGCTGCAGGATGAACAAGCATCTCTGCCAACACAATACCCCACACTGTTCACTTCTACTTTCATCAAGAATCAACAGATAAAACGTCAAACGGCAACATTAGAGGTGAAGAAACTAAATACTCACTGTAGCCAGAGTTGGTGTTGTTCCCATATCCGTACGTCCCAAATCCACCTGATGAGGAAAGGACATGTTTAGTGGCTGCTGGTCCAGTTAAAGTCAACGAAACACAGGAAAAGAAGGTTCCTACCTCCTTGACCGTAGCCGCCTCCGTTATTGAAGCCTCTGCCTCTTCCGCGGCCTCGGCCTCTCCCTCTGCCTCTGGGCATGCCGGCGTCCAGGCCAAACGCTTGGTGCTGAAATGGATACAAAAACGTTTTAAAATTAATCATACAAGAAAAAAAACAACAAATGCACCCTGCTGGGAGTATTCTTAATCCTTTTTTGTCGTATTACATCCTAAAAAAGTACAGGGACGCACCAATTGCTTCTTCTGGCCAGTGACTGATACCTTTTATTAATTCTTTATTTTTATAACTGATAATGTCAGGTAATTGTAGGCCACAATACACCTTGGTTGTTCCAATCTCAATTTGTGAGCGAAGGTGAACGCTAGCTGCATTTTCATTGACTATGTAAGTAATTTGCGCAATTTGACATTTTGAAAATAAATTTGCTTAATGGAATCATGACAATTTAGAAAACACTTTTGCTTTTCAATAAGTTTTGCCGCCAAGAGAAGGTGTTTTTATTTTTGGCCGTATAAAAATTGGTTAATTTTTGCAAACTGCAATGGAATAACTTTTTTAGCATCACGAGTCACATGAACAACCAGAAGAAGACGACAGGAAGCAGTTGGACGATGATGGCTGCCATACATTTTAATGGCTTATTGTGAAAACAAAAGTATTCATGTGTAATTTTAACTGTGTTTTTTACTTGACGGAAAGACCATAACTGTGAAATTCTGTTTAGTTTTTTTTGTTGTTGTTTTAACATTTGTAAAGGAATCAGAGTGGTAAAACATAGACTCTTGTCCGATGCGTTTTGCTTCGTCCAGACGGTCTGGACCCTCAGCTACAGAGAAACGATCTTGTCCTGCTTACCATTGGGGGTCCCTTCTTCTTCTTAGCAGGCTCAGGAGCAGAGCCTTCAGGAAACAGCTTCTCCAGAGCAGCCAGGGCTGCGTACGCCTTGGCCACCTTCTTATTGGACCCGGTGCCCTGGAACTTCTGCCCGTCGATCTCCACCTCCATGACGAAGCGCTTGTCGTGGCTGCCGCCCGTCTCAGAGATGAGCTCGTACTTGAGGCCGCGGCGTTTCTCGTTCAGCTCCATGACGGGGTTCTTGCCGTGTTTGGTCAGGATCGGTCCCTGCTGGCGAGCCGTCTGACAGAGAGGAGACGGGTGAGGACACCGGGTCCGACTGTTCAACACCGCCTGACGTCAGCCGACGCTTACCTCGGCAGATTCCGGAGTGGCGCCGGGTGCGGCAGTGGACGATTCGGTGGGGGTCACTGCTGGCTTCACTTCTTCTGCAGTGATTGCTACCACAGTTTCTTCCAATTTCACAGAGACTTCAGTACTTTTCACTTCCACCCCGGTGGGCAGGCCCATGTCCTGCAGCACCTGAACACACAAAGAAATTCACTTTCATTTAGATAAAAACAGCAAACTACCATGTATAATGGAGATGAATTTTCCTCCAAATAACATTTGCTCAGTTTTGTTTTTTGACACTTAAAAAAGCAAAACAAACGGGAAAGGGAAAAAGAAATTTGGAAATGAATTTGAAACAAACATTTTTACCAAAGATTTAAGCTGAAAAAAAAATCAAAACAATAAAACCTGCAACTGAAAAGCAAAAGAAAAAAAACTGAAACTGAAAAAAGATTTGACATGGAAAATAATAATTCAAACTGAAAAGAAGAAATTTGAAACATTTTCAAACTGAGAAGTTTGAAAAAAATAAAATAAAAAATTCCACTGAAAAACTTGAAACTAAGCAAAAACATTGCAACTGAAAAAAAGGATTAAGAACTCAAAAATAAATTTAAACAGAAAAAACCTCAACAAAAAAAAGTTTGAAAAAAAAAAAAAAAGATTCTAAGGTTTTTTTTCCCCCCGATTTCAATAAACATTTTTGGGCAAATGTATGATCCAATCTGCTCCATACATGTATCTAACCACACATGTAGGAAGCTACACTCACCTTGACAGCTACATGCAGCTTGGCGGTTCGCTTGGATGGACCAGAAGCCTCAAACGACTTCCCGTCCACCTCCACCGCCATAGTGAACACTGGAACATGAACCGGACCGGTTTGAGAGATCAGTTTGTACTGCAGACCTGGTTTCAGCTGGTTCAGCCTCATTAAGGCGTTCATGGACTGAGCCGGCTCCGCCTTTTCTTCTGCAGCTTTGGGAACCAAACAGAAAAACGGTTTTCAGCTTTCATGCCTGTCCAAAAGAACAGAAACAGTGAATCTAAGTTTCCCAGTGCTACAGGAACACTGACATTTCTTCTGCAGCTTTTTCTTCTTTTTGTTTGGACTCTTATCATCGGTTCCTTCTTCTTCCTCTATAGGCCTCTTCATAGGTGGGGCGTACGCTGTGCTGGGTGGGATTTGCACTGAACAACACATTGAATTATCCCGTTACAACAAAATCAAACCCAAAAGCTGCTGTTGTTGCTGCAGTCTTCCAGTACCTGTGTAATCAATCGGGGTGTCGCTGCGAGGCTTTTTGGGCATCTTTGACGGAAGCGGGTCCATTCCGAGAACCTTGTGGAGCTGCCCAAAAGCCGACAGCCTCAAAGCGTGCTGACGGCGGCGGAGATGAAATTTTAGTAAATCACAGGATTAATCAGCTGAAAATGTCCAAACGACTTTGCTGGACTCACCTGAGCGCTCGCTGTGATGTCTTCTCTCTGCTGCTGATCCAGGTGACCGATGGCGTCTGTGGCATCCTTCTCACATGGGTCGTAAATTCCAGGACCATCTGCAAGATGGCAATTCAGAATGTTATTCGCAATGAATTAAAGGCACAAAACGCCCAGGAGCTGAGTGCGTACCCGTCATGAGGATCCCCGAAGCAAGACACTCCAAAACTCTCCGCAGAGCTTCGCCTGCCCCCATGGGCCTGTTCCCTGTGCCGATTGCTTTCTCACAGACCAGCTCCAGCGGCTGCGAAGCACAACAAGATTTTAACTCCCTGACAGGATGATTACGTGAACATTTTGACTTTTTTTTTTTAACCTCTAATGTTTTTAATGTAAGAGAAATTTGCACTAATCTGGTCACAATACGTGAATAAATCAATTGATTGCATGATAAATTTAGTTTTAGAATTTCCATTTGGACAATAATCGGTCCTTACCCAGCCACGAAGCGGAGCCCAGGTGGGGACTCGGGCACACAGGTCCCTCAGGATGCGGATGACGATGACACAGGATCGCAGCCCGTTGGCTCTGGCCTGGAAACACAAGCAGGAGCGGGGGGGCGGGGGCGAGATGGGAGGTGGGCAGTTTTAGTCAAGAAGCGACGACGACGTGAGACAAGCATGATCAACACCCACATGTAACAGAAATGAATAAAAATGGAGCCACAGACTATTACAGCTTAGCTTTGTCGTTATGGGAGATTTCCCCAGGTGTTAAAGGATTGCATTGTAAGATCGTATGAGCATGATCATATAGTTCACACATACAAATAACTGATGGCTTAGTTATCAGCTGTAAATAAATTCTGTCTTTGGAAGAGGAAGGAAGTGGGGGGGACATGCATCTAACAAAGATCAGAATAAAAGAAGTGACTAAAACAACCTCAAACTCAATTCTAGGCCAATGTGACAAACAAGTTAAACCATTACAAAAAGGCTGTGCAAAGACATGTGCTGTCACTTTAAAAGGAGAGGGACTGGGGTGGAGGTCACGGTTCAGTTAGAGATAGAAATACTTAGAAATAACTCGAGGTGCAATATTCCTGTTGAGTTTGTGGCACACACACTAACAAAAGCAGCCAGGAGAGCAGGAGAGGTTGAGGCCACATACTCTACACTTAGCAAGCTGCTGAGATGGAGCACTGACTGTTACAGCGTGACAAGCCGGAGGTGACACAGGCAGCAGGACTATGAGGGATAAAACGGTTAACCACATGGAAACAGCTCGTCTCACGCGCCCTCTCACATGGGCCACCGGAAAAAAAGAAAAAAAAGAAAAAGTACTCGATAAGTAGCTTGCCTGTTTACAGTTATGGGGAAACAAAAAAAAACCTGACTCATTCACAGCAATGATGACGTTCTAGAAATATTGCACCTGGATGCATGGCTATTAGTTCCTGGATTTGGTTGATTGGAGTTAAAAACGAAAAGTGTCGCTAAATGTCAAACGAATGAAACTTGAACGCTAAAAGCAACAGCTTCTGTTTGGTATCAGTGTTAAATATCAAAGAACCTGTAAAAGTGAGCGAAGCGGCTGAAGCGTGTGATGACACACATATCCTAAAAAAACAAACACCCAAGTCATCAAATTATACTACAGGAAGTACACCTCAAAAGAGGGAACAAAAACAAAACAAAAAAGAGAGAAAATGTAAGGAATTTTAAAATAATATAAGAACAGAGCATAAAACCAAACTCAAAGCTACATCTGTTTTAGAGACAAATAAAGACAAGATTCAAACCTGGAACCACTTAGCGTGGCGTAGAGATGCCAAGGCAGTTAGGCATTTCTGCCTGTCCAGAACATCCGGGGGATCGATGACTGAAAGCGTTTCTATTGGCAGGTGGAATAAGAAGACAAGGTACAGTTTGACCAAGGGGAGTTCTGTCAGCCGGCCAGGGGGAACACAGGCAGCCTTCCCAAACCACAGGCAGGAAGGGGGAAGAGGAGGGGATCCCTCCACTGGAGAACCGCCCACAGCTTTCAGCCTCCCAGTTAATGTTGTTTTACACTTCGCTCCCCCAGCCCCACAAACAGAAACGAAACAAACAAAAAGACCTGACACCTGAAACTTGAGATGCATCAAGAAATTAGATGGCGGCCAGACGAAAAGTGTTGCGCTTCATTGTTGGTCGGAAACTAAACATCCTATCTTTGTTTTCTGACAGTTAATGCATCACAAGTGCCACTAAAACAGGCTAATGTTGCTCTTCAGTGTGGACTTTTTTACAGAGCGAAGCCTCGAACACACTCAGATTCCAGTATTGTACCGATGTGTTTTTTTCCCCCAGAGGCATGTCGGTTTTTTACGAAGGACAACGCGACAGGAAATTAGACATCAACAAACAGGAAGCTGATTGTTGTTAGAACAGAGTTTTTCCATTTTATCCTTCTGACTTATTTTTTAACATGCTGGATTTGAAAACGGTCTACAAAATCTAAAGGAAATATATAATACATTCCCTGTAGGAATTAGCAATGAGGATGCTAATCGCTAATGAAAGATCCTTAGGGCAGATTAAACCATTCTCTGAGTGATCACTGTCTTTCTTCGATATCACATTTCATGGGAATATAAATAGTAATTAATCATGACAGAAAGGTTTCTGTGTGGTTACAATAAAATGAAGGATTTTAATACAGAAGCAACTTAAAGCCTCTCAAAAGGTCTGTTGTCATTATTTTTGTCAAGTAGCCTGGGAGATTTTTACTGTATGTGAAGATTTTCAATTATGTTTTTGCTAAAACATTTAATTTTTACATCATCAATTTCATTGTTATTCTCACAGAGACCTATAAGTTCGATGTTGGTACCAGCAGGTCGGAGCTTTTCCAAAGCTGAAGACTGAAAACTGGCCGTAGAATTTCTGATCGATGCATCGCAATTTAAAACCCAGCATACTTACAGGGTTGTGTCTTAAGTCATAAGCTGTGTAAAAACTCAAAGTTAAAAAAAGCAATAAAATTATGTGAAGACTAATATTAAAAATAACAAAAACAAAAAAAAAACGTATCAATTGGGAGGTTGTCTCCATGGTTGTTTCAGCTCAAACAGATGCTTTCTCTCCAACTCTAACAGGAAGTGGAACCCCTCCCCTTGGCCCCCCATACTGGGTACACTGCACTTTGCCCCTTCCGAGACAGAGAGCGGCCAGTTGGTCAAAGGTCCAGCGTCCCTAAAAATTGACAAACTAGAAGGCTTGACAGAGAGAATCAGAATTGGAACCACAGGCAAAAATTATCAGATGCACAAAAAGTGGGTATCAAAACAAGTCCACACTGCAGCAAAACTGATGGCTCAGAGACGAAGGCCCAACCGGGGCGTCGCTGTTAGTGCAGGGCTACAGATAAAGTCAAGGCTCAAGCCTTGCTGCTGTTGAGCACTTGGACTAAAAGGCAGAAAGCAGAGAGCCTGCTCTTCACCAAACTTTTCATTCAATGATGCTAAGCTAAGATGTGTTGCTAGGACCTCTACATGCCAAATTCCTGTGCCCCTTGTCATTACCTGTAACCTTGGACCTTTCTTGCTAAGGAAAAAAAAACAGAAAAAAAAGACAGAGGCGGTTAACAGCCAACTGTGGGGGTCAAACAAAGACTTTGGGTTATTGCTACTCATTTTTGCTGCAATGCGAACCGTTCATCATCAATGATAAAAAAACACATGCAAACACAGTGGTCTCAGTGGTTTTGTATTCAGGTAAATTCTCAGTAAGCCTTCATTTCATTGGTTACCTGCTCTTTAAAAGGGGAAGAGAAACCATGTCTTCAACAATAGTTACACTACCTGCCCTATACTGTATATTGGGCCATCAAAAATGTACAATTACATTACATGGAACTACGAGAGTGTCTAGAGAGCTATAAGCATAGCAGGGTTTCATTATCTGAAGGTCTTCTTGTCCCCTAGCTCCATTGAAGGCCCAATAAACAATATCTGTCTAGCCTTGCTGCCTGCCTGGCCTCGCAGCTGGAAGTAGGTTAGCACTAATGAAGGACGGGGGTCTTTGTTTGGGGGGGCTTACCTCCAGAAGTCGCCTTCTCTATCTCTTCGCGGACCAAAGGGGATGTGAAGTGAATTGTGAGCGTTAGAGGAGGCTCCTTGGTGTTGTGGATAATGATGCTCGCATTCTGGATGTCCTGTGTTACTATGTACTTGTCTTCTGTTATCGTCTGGGAAGAACAAACGGGAAAAGGACATATTTAAAAAAAAAAAAAAGAAACATTTGTGTCACACCAACGTTCGACACCAATTTGATCTGATTCACTCAGGTCGGTCATACCTGCAGCTGGGCAAGAAGATTTTCAGACACCCTTCCCAGCAGACTGATGGTGGGCTTGTCCTTACAGAGCAGCACCAGCTCTAGGTCCAGGTCTCCTTTCAGCAGCAGACCTTTAGCAACCAGACCCACCCTCATAACGCCACGCAGAGTCCGAGTGGCCTGATCCTTCTGCTCACTATTAGAAGACCAAGCAAGTTAGATGTCTGCCTCGTTATCATCAAGTAACCAAAAGGAAGGTGCAACCTACTCTATCCTGTCTTTGTCACCATCTTCAAAGTCAGACTTCGTGGTTCCCTTTTCTTCCTTATCCAGCCAATCAGAAACGGCCTTAAGAGCCCGCTCTGTGTGGGACACCATGTTCTGGACGCTCTCCAGCTCCTCCTGTGTTGGATAGATGGCCGAATGTTTGGCCATGACGTGCCGGTCGCCATTCATGAAGACGCGCATCGTTCTGTGGCGAACGAGGGGAGGCTGGGGTTGGAAACAGAAGAGGGAGGATATTAATGAGGAGGTTCTTCAAAACACATGACAAGTAGAAGCAGCGTGGACTAAACATGGTGCCTGGTATACAGTACAGAGAAACCTCTAAACAGGGACGCATCTGAATCCAAGGTTTTACAAACATGGCTGCCTCGTTCACAAATTTTCGCCCAAAAACGAACGTGTAAAATGTCAATCGGAAACACGTGGTCCAGGACGCATCTAGGAACTAGTGTCCCACAGAAACCGATATCAAACAGGAGCAGTATTCAAGTTTGACAAGTAGAAGCAGCGTGGACTAAACATGGTGCCTGGTATACAGTACAGAGGTATACAGAGGTATAATCGTGGGGCTGAACATACCTAAAAATGTAGCAATAAATGATTTTATTTGATTTTTTTTTGTTATCACAGCAGTATTCCAAAAGATCGCAATAAAACTAAGTTTACGTTACAAACCCCATACAACTGTACCGTATGGTCCGTGTGAACTCTCTCCAACTCTGTGCAATAAATGTCATTAATTAAAATAAGCAGTAAAGAACCTGTTTCTTTCCTGTTGCAAAATCGTGACATAATTTCTGTCAGGTTCAAAGTAGTTGGTATGGAAAGCCGTTGATGCCACAATTTGTACATTTGTGTTGGGTTTTGGGAGCTCACCACCTTAGGGTCCAAAAGTCATAATGAAAGTTGTTGGTCCTAACTGTTCATTATATATATATAAAGTATTCATGTCAAACAGGTGGTTCTCCCCCCCAAAAAAACTAACAATAAAAAATAAAAAAAATAAAAAACAACTTGTGTTAATTCTCTTTCGTAATTTGCCAAGCAGTGCTTTTAGCAATGCTGTAGGAATTATTACTCTATTTTGTCAAAAGTGGCCATTTTGGAAAATATTTAATGTGCATTCAGAGGTTTCACTTGTTGATCCTGGTGTAGTAAAATTACAGCTAAATGTGAATCAATGCAAGCATCTCTCATATATCCTCTGTGTTTTAACATATCCTTAGGTTGCAGAAGTCAAATATGCCAAGCTACTTTAAAAAACAGTTATAAACCATTATTTTTACTGGAGATGCAAATCTTTTAGTCAATTCAATTTTTATTTCAGAAACCAATTTTTTTGTTTTATTCAAAGGGTCTAGAAATTCTGTGTAAATTATGGGACTCACAAGACGAAAAGATAGCGCAAACAAATAAAAAATGATTTAACAATTCTGAGCTCGCATGTGTGCATATGATAGCTTAAATTACTGTAGCTTAAATTACTAGTGTTAGGTTAACTTCGCTGCCTGGCTTTTTCTTAAATAAAAGAACCTCAAGAATTATTCAAAATATCATAGAAAAATTTAAACACACTAAAACCAATTTTTGAGCATTTTACACACAAGTACATAAAGTTGAAGGTATGCTGGAACAACCGCCTGCTCACGCTTTTACAGCAAATTAAATCTCACTGAACATATAATTTATTTAATTCGAATAGTTATGTAATAGCAGGTCATTTGTGTTGCTAATTCTTAACACGGCCTTTTGGGTAAAAAAATGAAACAAAAGCTGAAACGTTACCATTTTCTTTTTAGTGAAGCTGGTGACTTTATTGCCCAGTGATTAACACTGATAAACGTGTCTTCTCTGGAGGGAAATGACACGGCCGCTCCTCGTTTCTGTGAGAGGAAATCAACAATCAAAGGACGTGGAATAAAGACAAAAGTGGTGAGTAAAGGCTTCCCTACTAGGAGAACAGCAAAACCTCTACCAATTTGATTTCATGTCACCGTTTTAAAGATGTCGAATTGTTAAATTATCCCTAGTACAACTAATAGGTCTGAAAAAGTAATACTTCTTTTTTCTTTTTTAGTTGTCTGTTTCTGCACTTTTTGCTGAAATGAATTTAGTGATAAAATCAGTATGAGTTGTTTTGGAGAATGTGGATGTTCAGTGCATCAGACTGACCTCACCCTTCAATTAACTTACAAAAGTATCCATATATTATGTTGTACACCAAAAAATGTTGATTATATACTCCTCTCTTCAATGGAGTAAATATTAAGGACTTTTTAAATATTTAATATGGCTGGAAAGGCTACCGATTAATCAATTTATTTCTGCTATTGTGGGTTATGTTGAGAAAATACCAATACATATTGCAAAACAAGCAAAAAAAATTATCTTTTTTAAGTCCTGTTGAAGATGTTGCTGGAGTTTTGAGCTAAACTTTTAGTTCAGCAAATAGTTTAATTTGCCCAGATTTTCTTTTATTTGTTTGCTTTTTAGGATTTTTTTTTTAAAGTTGTAACTATTTTACAGTTTTAAAGGAGCATAAAATGTGAAATAACTAAAAAGTGGACAATGTGTCACGTTTGAAAACGATATCTAAAAAGAGTAGCAGAAATTGTTTCAATTTTAAGAATGTCTTGTTTTTTTAGCATTTACCTTGTAGGTTTAAGAACAGACATGAACCCTGGTTCATTTTTTTAAAAGCACAACCTTCAACATTTCGATCCTACCCACATAAACCTGCTTATCTTTGAAGGCCCCTTCAATGTCCTTCGGTTGAAACCATAACAGTCCCGATATAACCGACTGTGGCCAGGAACATTTTACCGTTACCGTAATATCGGTTTATAGAAATAATGACTCTTGGATATTTTAGTACGTATTGTCAACATGTTGTTTTAAAGACAATACGGTCAAAACGCGACCGTATCTATTGTTCCATTTATCAGCTCACCAAATAGTAGTATCAACTCAAGCGGAGTTAATAAAGGGACCCTAAAATGTTAAAGCTACTGACGTAGATTTAACATTTCTATGAAACAGTTGTTGGAAAATGGAGAATTAGAGGAAAAAATTTAGTCGGCTCCAAACCCAAATTGTTCGTAAAAATGTTTTAAAACAAAACACGAGACGCCATCTTATTTCGGTTCAGTTAGCCTGGACCAAAAAAAATCATTCACCTACCCTATCGTTTCATGCTATAGAATGCTCCCCGGTGACCAAAAACGACAGACATGGCTTCTATTGGCCGTATATGATTCTACAAATATTCAAAGCATCAAATTATATTCAGCCGTGTTGGATAAGGGACACCAAAATGGTCGAAGAGACGGGAGAAAGACCCCACGAATCTCCGACCACATTTAGCTGTAGCACGTTAGCTTTCCCGACCCCGACCAGTCGCAAATACCAACGGCTGAGGCACACGAATGAGCACAGAAAATAACAAAAAATATCACCATTGTGGTCATTTATAAGCATGTACATTCTTATGCTATATTACAAATATGTCGGGTACTTAGTCTACACATTATATTGTTGACACTTACATATATATATACGTTTTCCACTCACGAATCGTGCCACCCTCGGATAGCTCTAGCTCAAATTCTAGTCTGCAGCGCAAGCGTGGAGGGAGACGCCCACGATCCCGAAATCACTTGCACTCATTGGACAAACTGTGGGTGATGCTACGGTCTCAGCCAATGAAAAATAGGGATTTGTATGGAGTGAAAATAGTCTCAAAATATCAAACATGGCGATCTACAAAGTCATTATTTACCCTCGTCCACCTCCAAAAGGCAGACGCTGCAGAAAGATGAAAAGTTCCCTGAAAGAAACCACGTTTCTTTGTAAAAAAACAGCAACAAAAAAACACTAAAAGATGTTTTTTATTAAATTAGACCTTTCTATGTAATTTCACTTCAATAGTTACCGCTGCTGCGATAAACTAAGTTAATAAAGAATGAGAATATTTCTCTAATAAACATTAAATAAAACGTCTGCAATGTCTACAATGTGAAAGAGATATATGTGGAAACAAATTGTATGTTGTGTATGGTTTCTTACATTATATATTGTTATGTCTTGCTATTGCATGAAAAGGACAGCAGGGGGAGCTCTGGACGGATGTATAAAAGAGATAGAGGAGAGAAGAAGAATAAAGAAAGAACTGAAGCTAAGTTAAGTCTCATGCCTGCTGATTCCTACATAAACCCACCACAACATTGGCGACGAGGATGTCTATTTCTGTGCCTTTACCTACTCCATTCCTGCCATGCCCGGGGGAACCTGCGATACCGTTTCCAACATGGCTAAAAATGTTCGACAACTACATGTTGGTGATAGCTGCATCGGGGGATAGCTGGCCTGATGCCAGAAAGCGCGCGGTTCTACTTCATGCCCTGGGTACAGAGGGCCAGAGGCTTTTCTACACCTTGCCGAATACCGGAGACACGTTTACTACTGCTATTGCTGCCCTTAAAGAACATTTTGTGCCGAAGGTGAACGTCATT
>CAEGAF010096377.1:0-12952 GCA_903067075.1 Micropoecilia bifurca | reverse complement strand
TCCTCAGGGTTAGATGGTCTCGCCTTCTTGGGCACAGGAACTATGTGTGACGTCTTCCACAGCAACGGGACTCTCTCCAGACACAAGCTCAGGTTGTACAGATGTACCAGTTCTAGGTCAGGTCAATTGAAAATGTAATTTTTAAAAAAAAATTCAACTGGGAGCCTGCACCTTAGCATCTTTACATTTCCAAAACATTATTTGTCATATTTGCATACATAATGTTGAGAAATAATACTAAAAAAAATTGGGAAAATTTAAACCCATTTTGTCCCTATTCTCAAGAATCACTGTTTGGCATACAATATTTTATATTACAATATTGGTATTTTTGGTCGCTCTGAGATAAAATGTGACTTATTCAATAAGTCCTGCCTTCTTGAGCTGCGGCCCACTGTCCATGTGCTCAATGTCTGTCTGGACAATAACAAAGAGCAGGACAGCTTAGCTATGAATGTTCCTCACTTTGTGCATGGCTTAGCCAGGCTTTGTGGTGGGTGGGTGCCATTGTGCTGTGTGTGTGTGTGTATTTACCGTTGTGCCCACAGAGCACCTGCTGTGCTGAATCAGAAGCTCATCTTTAGAAGGGAAACAGATGGAGGAAACTTGCGTGTCGTGTTAACAGGGAGGGAATTCACTCTCCTTATCAGAGAGCTCTCCTCTCCACCAACAGAAAGCTTATTGGCTGGATCTCAGCCATTTGAAGAAAAAATGGTAAATCCTTTGAGAAAAGAGCTTCATGATATTGGTTTTGTTCTTTTGAAAAAAGTTACGGTGCCAGTTTTTATGTGTTTCATAGTAGAGTTTAGATTTATGGTCCGAGCTCGACCCGAATCCGTCAAAAATTATTTGCTCGAAGGTCGGCTTTTGTGTTGTATAAGTCTGCAATACATACAGCAGAGGGAAAACCAAACAGAAATATACAATATAAAGTTGTGTTAATCTAATCATTATAGTCTAAGTATAGATGCAACAGGTTAATAGTTTAATCAAAGAAACAAAGTGAGTAGACTGCAAAAAGCTCAGTGACCTGCATGCACAGATGGTTATGAGAAATCCTTGAATCTCCCATGACAACCATTCAGCTGTACAAAACACATGGAGGGACCTAGCACCGCCTGGATGAAGCTCCTCCCCAGAGCTAAGTTTTCAAACTATCAAGTTTCTTCCTCATAGAGCTCGTCTCCCCAATGACTTCCCCACTCGGCTCCTTCAGACTAGTCATCAACAATTAGCAAATATCTGGTGGAACTGCACATCTACTTAGCTCATTCTACAGCCTCCTTCTCAGAGCAATGCTGGTAAAAATGTTGATGTATTTACTTCCTGAAGGCAGAGTTTCAGAAAGAGCACACGTTTCTTAAAGAGACAGAGGCCCAATTTCAAGGTGTTAAATTATGTAGCCAAATTCCTTATATTTGATATATACAACTGAAGATAACATAGTTACTTGACTGTGTTACAAAGTGATGTTGTGTGGCTGGAAAAGACATAATACTTCCCCATTAAATGGTTATCTAAAAACAAAAGCTGTAAAATTGCAATTAAAATAACATAATACTAAAGTGATTTTGTAGGGTCGGATTGGGCTAGGATACATTGTAGGTTTGGGTAAAGTTGTTTTTTTTAGACCTGATCTTAACTCTATTTCATAGTGGCATTGGAATGGCACTACACCCAAACAAACACCCAAACTCCAGGTGTATGTTTGGGTGTTTGGTATGAAGTCATCGGTGAAGGTGGGTCCATCCTTATGAGATCAAACCTATCTTTGATTTTTTTTTTTTAATCCGCCAACTTATCCTTTTCTCTCTGCACCCCAAGGATACCTCCAGTCCCTAAAATAGCCGCACTAAAATATCCTGCCACTTTTATGTTCACACAGTCAAGTGTTATCTCCTCCCACTGTGCCTCTACATCGCACCATCTTTTGTTTTTTACTGTACTTCCTAGCATCTTCCCTGCTTGTCTCAAGCTCATCCCTGCCCTTCACATCCTCCGTGTTTCTCTTTTATAACCTCGTCTGCATGTTCCTTTTCTGTCTGCATCCTCTCCTCCAGTCTCGACATTTGTTGCCAGAGCTTATTTCCTTCTCTTTTTTTCTCCTTCTACTTCTTTCGCTTTACCGCTACAAGTCTCAGCTGTAGCTGTACCACTCCGGCGCTCAATGCATTTTTAAACAGTCCATCAAGTCCTGGCACAACTTGTTTTAAAAATACCTCTGCTGATTAATTGATGGAGGAGGCTTCAGAGGTTGGAGGGAAACCAAGACAGCCACCTCCTCTACTAGATGATATAAAATAAATAAATAAATAAATGCTGTCTGCTATTTCAGTGTCCTGGCTCGTAGTAATGAAGGATTTGATCGGGCTTGGGACCAAATATGTGTGTTCTGGAAATGTAAGGAAGGAGTTACGTACAAATTCCGATGAGTTGACCATCAAAATCAGAAACAAACAATGGAAAAGAAAAAAGAAAATAAGGACAATGCTTCCTTACTACAGATTTCTTTTATGATTGTTTTTTGTTATCTCCAAATGTTTCAACTCACAAAGTATATAAGTATAAAAGTATATAAAAAGTATATAAATAAAGGTCATGCTTTTAAAATCCTGTCATTTGGGTTTATATTAGCTTGCCACACAATGACCACACATAATCAGTCATACTCTAGGTTCTGTGCAATTAAAACAGTGTAATCCTTTAGCTGCTAAAGGTGGGAGACAATTTAATGACCAGCACTTTGAGTGATGCTCATTAGTTTAAGAACGTCACTCTTCAGGCTCACTTTTTTAAATTAAAAATGGAAATTATATGTTTGAGTTTATTTGTATAGCACATTTCAGCAACAAGGCAGATCAAAGTGCTTTACATAGTAAAATTATCATTTGAAAACATAAATTATGAAACAAGCAATAAAACATACATTTTGTTAAATGCCGTCAGCAAACTCATACACATAAAATGTATGAAAATATTTATAGCTATTATTAATCAAAGGCAACAAACAGGGGGGTTTTAGCCTTGATTTAAAGGAACGCAGTATTTTGTCTGTTTTGCAGTTTTCTGGAAGTTTGTTGCAGATTGAAGGACCATAAAAACTTAATGCTGCTTCTCCATGTTTGCTTCTGGTTATAAAGATGGGCTACTAGGGTTTCAGTGATTTATAAACTAATAACAGTATTTTCAAGTCTGTTCTCTGAGCTACCGAGAGCCAGTGGAAGGATTTTAAAGAAGGGGTGATGAACACTATTTTCTTTGTTTTAGTGAGAATGCCAGCAGCAGTGTTCTGGATCAGCTGCAGCTGGAAGATTGATTTTTTAGGAAGACCTGTGAAGACACTGTTGCAGTAATCAATTCAACTAAAGATAAATGGATGGATAGGTTTCTCTTGATCTTCCTGAGACATTAGTCTTCTAATCGTGGAAATGTTCTTCAGGTGGCAGAAGACCGACTTTGTAACTGTCTTTATGTGGCTCTGAAGGTCCAGATTTGGACTACACCCAGATTTGGAGCCTGATCACTTGTTTCTAGCTGTGATGACTGAAGCTGTGTGCTGACTCTATGCTGTTCCTTACAGGTCCAAAGAGAAGCTAATTTAATTCTTAGTGTCAGAGAAGCTGTGACAGTCTTTGTGTACTTTCCTCTACACTGTAAAGTTGGACTTTAAAATATTAGGAGATCATTTTATGAGACTCATTTTATGATGTTCCAGTTCTTATTGTTGTACCAGATCCAGCAGCTTTGACTCTGTTTGTCACTTTCCTGCTGAGGAGCAGAGCCGGCGTGTCAGAGCCGAACTTGGAGCGAACACGCCGACGACGACTCAGACAAGCAGTGTTGTTATGACAGTCTAACTGCACGCTGAGCCACACTTTGGCAGCATGTGTGAAATCAATCCCGCCAATTCCACGACGATAACGAGGAGGAAATAAGCTTTGGATTAGTTCACCGCTCACAATCCTTTGACATTTGCTTTGAGTCATCTTTTACTCGTAACATCCTCCGTAGCTGCATAATATCTTGTCAGATTTCATATTTTTCTCATTTCATCATTTTTGTCTTCATCCCACGGTCTCTGAGCCGCTCTCCCGTCGGCCCGATGGAGCGCGCGCGGTGATTCATGTTCCTTATCTTGCATTATCTCCCCTTGTGTCCTAATGCATCTCCCAGCCAGACTGTTGCGCTCGCAAGGCTGGCTCGCTATTTTGTTGGATTTGTCACACGTGTTCTGCTTCTTTTCAGCGGAAAAACAGCTTACAGGTGTTGGTGTTACTTAAGCCTCATTACACAGTATGCTCGGGTTCTCTTGAATACCAAGACAAGAGGGGAGCGGAGATTTTCCAGTTCTTTCATTTTTCACTTTATTCTGTGCTGTTTGTGCCGCTGCAGTCGTGACTTTGAGTTTCTGCAAACTGACATTCGGTGGGAAAATCCGATCATATGCTCAAGGGCAGCGCAAACCTTTTTAGGGCCCTAAGCAGATTTTGTTAGGTGGCCCCCCTTAGACCAACATGTCAATATGAGATGCTTTCTTGTTCCAAAGCTACTCTGTGTGAAAGATACTGATTATCATTAGATAATTTGTAATTAGCTTACATCATACCAGTGTTTATAATGGCTATTGATTAATAAACTGAAAACTGTTATTTGGATTTTTGAAACACAGAGTATTTAACTGTACTATATTATTTCAACTATTTGTACATAACATCAAATGATAAACAATGCATTTACAAAAAACAAGTTAACAAGTTTGATATCTTATATTTCCCCCAAAAGTGGCAGTAACCATTATTTGTGTAACAACTACAGTAACTATAAAGAAATTGCTTTTCCATGTGTAATAGCAATTAGTTTCTATTATTCAGTGTTGTTTTAAATATGAATATATTGCTAGCTTGGTGCTCTTGTGGTGATGCCGTTGCCCTAAGCAGCTGCATATGCCTTGGGCCGGCCCTCCTCACACTAATTAAAAAATAAATGAAAGGCTGAATTTCTGTCTGTGGAACAAATCTTGTAACGATACCAAAGAGAGTAGAACCATTTTTACTATGAGGAAAATGATAAAATATAATTTTCTATCTCGGTAACATGAAGTATATCGATTCAGTAGAGTGCTGTATCATTACAAAGATAATATATGTTGTTCTTTTTTTTTGTTATCATTATTTTTATACATACACATTGCCTGTTTTGTGGTTAAATTTAAATCTGTGGATGGTTGATTGTACCTTAGTTGTTTATGGCATAATGAACCAACCTTTGAGTGAAGGGGTGAATTATATTCAAATGTTTTCCATTTCCATCTGTGAAATCTTCATTACAACTTAATGTTTACTGATCTTTGAGAATGCATTCTAGTGTTTTTAAGCCACTACCACTATATTACTTGAAAATGGTCTCAAAACAACGTTATCATTTATTGCAATAACATCTGGGACAATTTATCGTCCAGTGAAATTTGTTATAGTAACTGCTCCCTACAATTGACACAACCATCAGGCATTATATTATGACCACCTGTTTAATAGTAGGATGGTCTAATTTCAAAATACATACTTTATTTATCCCAAAGAGGGAAATTCACAGATCCAGCAGCATCAACATAAATGGTAAAAACACTAGAAATAAAATAGAATCAACACATATAAGACACAATAATAATAAAACCACTAAATAGTCCTGATTGGTTGAGGCATGGATCTTTCTAGAATCCTGACGGTGATTTAGTGGTGAATGATTTATGTCCTGTAAGCTGGACGCCATTCATACATCACGTCTGTTTGTACAGCACATCCCAGATGCACAACTGGCCTGAGATATGGGGAATTTGGAGAGCAAGTAAACACTTCAAAGTGGATGCAGTTTCTGAAGCATTTTTGGTTTTTGGCAGGGTGTGTGTTTTCCAAACAGAGTCGAAGGCCATCAGGGAATATCGTTTCTGCCTTGACTGATCCCAGAAAAAGAAAATAAAAAATATTACTCCTAAAGAGAAGTGAGTTGTTGGAATAACTCCCGCCATCTAACTTTCTTCAAAGAGGAGGCTGTGGGCAGGAAGTGTCTCCTGTAGGAAGCTGTGATGCAGCAAATTGGAAGAAGCTTCTGATTGAAAACACTTTTACTGAATTATTATTCTGGAAAGAGGATGCACTGGATTATGTTATTAAATTTGTGGTACATTAAAAAGGTGTAATGCATTGTGTATTATTTTAAACTTTACCCAATGGCTAACTTTTGGCTGTGGCTTATCTAATGTGCTAATTAGTGCTATGAAGCTACCAGAAATTTCCTGCCCTGTAAACAACCGTCTTCCACTGCAAAGAGAGAAGTGCCAAGCCAAACAAAATGGCTGCCGATGTTAACATTTTAAAACATGGCCAAAAGGAGTTTAACGGCTTTGTTAATTTCCTCTGCTGCCATTTCTAAAACTACAGAAAATTGACCTCATCGTTCACAACTTCTTCTTTTCACTGATTGGTTGAAATTATACCAGCAAAATCCAAGTCAGCGAGAGAAATACAAGATTGAGCAGTGAAGGGAGATGAGAATCAAGCAGAACTGCATAGGAATTTAACGGCCAAGCTAGCTTAGTGAGTAGCTATGGAAACATGAGTCTTTACAGCACCAAGACCAATGCTGTAATCTGTTTTTCTGGCTAAACTTTCTAAATAAAAATGTTTTAATTTTTTTCTTCTCCAACTCTCAAACTTTGCTCCAAGTTACCTTACATTTACCTCCACAGTCTGTGAGCTCCTACAGAAATTTTAACAATCACGTACTTCCTTCCAAACATTGCCTCAGGGGGAGGAAAAGGGGGCGGTAATTTTCTTCAGACTTTCCTAAACTGCAAAAATAATGCAAATTCCTGAAAGGGTCATGCATAAACGGTGAGGAGGGGGCGTACCAATTAAGTGGCTGATCCAAGCTTGATTTAGATCAGAACGAAGGCCGCTGGAGATTTAATACATGGCGTCCTGCTGAGCTGCACGCTAATGAAGTGAAATGCAGAACTGCAAATGGAAGCCGTGATTTTTCTCAGTATGCCAGACTCGCCTCCATTAGCCTCCATCGCACCCTTCTTCAGGTAATAGTTGCCTTGGAGAAGAAAGAAGAAGGTGAAGCAATAATTTATGAACTGTCACCAAATTCAAAGCTTTGTGACAAACAGGCGAGATGATTCGAGACTTGATCAGGTCAGAACATCAATGTTTATTTCTGGAAAAACAAGAGAAGAAAACGCAGAATTTCGAGTGAGATTTAATGTCGTGCCCTACATATAACCCACATGCTGCTTTCAGTCTTTGTGAGCTGTGGAGGCGTGAGCTCTCTGTGATGCCAGGTTTGCCTCCAGCTCTGCTTCTCTCATAGTGAACACTGCGTTTCTGTTTTTTTTTTTTTTTTTTTTTTATGAACTACAGAGAAAAGCGATATATGTGTGACATTATATCACTGCAAACACACAACATTTTTTGTCCAGTTTCTAGTGTGATAGAATATTTGCAGTAGTGTACTATTGTTTTGAACTAGTTGTTTAAAAAACTAGTTGTAAACAACAGTACTTGTTGAAAAAGATTATTTCAGATTATTTCTCTTATAACAAGATATGTTTTCCATGTTATAAGTGAAATAATCTGCCAGTGGAAGTAGAACTTTTTTAAAATCAATATTAAGGAGTCATTGACTTAAGACAAATACTGTAATCTTTCTGGAAATGTACTTATAAGTTAGTTTGTCTTATTTGATGTGTTTTTCAAAGTGGGGGGCAATGTTGGAGGGAAGGTGAAGAATACAAAAAAGTAAAATAAAAAACAAAAATGAATTGTAAAATTTTTTAAATAAAATTTGTCATTACATTTTTTGTTTTCTGTTATTCCTTTTTTCATGAAATGTGAGTTAAAGTAGTTTATTTCAGTTTTACTTCTGATGCTCATTTTCTGATTGGCTGCCAGTTAAATTTATTGTGCTGTTTGGTTCTCAAGAAATGGAAAAGTTTCTGACAAGAAAAAAGTGAAGGAGCTCAGCCGTGAAGGACATATAGCTGCAAAAATCTATAAGAACTGTGGGAATAAAGTAACATTTGATGTGAATTTCAGGGGATTTTGATGAAAGTTTGCACTATCTGGTAGTAAAGTCGTAGCATACCATCTGAAACTAAGATTTTCAGCCACAGGATTTGTGCCCATTGAAAATCAGAAGGTATGAGGCAGCATTTATGCTAAACAATTGTAATAATTATTGAATAGTGAATAAAAAAACATAAAGTTAAACTTAAAGTTTGGGTTTCCTTACATATTTTGTAGCATTGTCTGTGGGCTTGCCTAAGGGAGTCCCCAAACAAAAGCTAGTGCTGTTTGGAAGAAATGTGGGATAAAAAAGTTAAACCAGAACTAAACCAAAAATACTCTGAAGATTTATCACTTTTGCAGCGTACTCGTGAAACCCAACCCCGGTCTGACCCAGAAGGCCGGTTTGTTTGTCTGTCGCTCCAGGTGATAATCATGTACTTCAACCCCAGCGTGTTCCGATGCATCCTCCTGAGGTGGGTTCGCCTGTTGGGATTCGCCATCACATACGGCACCATCATCCTCAAGCTGTACAGGTATGGCTGAGTTAACGACAACAAAAAGTGTAAATCTGTATCTGAGATGTTTCTCTCTTTTTTCTTTTTCTATGAATTATTCTGATGGTGATATTAAATTGAAAGCAAAAACTAAAAATAGGCAAACCCCACTTCTCACTCGACATCTCCTATCTCACCATCTCCTTCGCTCCTTTCGCTGTTTCAATAATTCAGCTCCCTCTCAAAGATTGCGGGCTTTCTTAGCCCGTACGCACATTTAAATTTCACATCAGGTCTGATCTTTCCACGTCTCCCTGCATTCATACACACACGCACAGACACACACACTGGCTTCCTAATCTGCAGCTTGGAGCAAGTATTACTGAGCTGGGAGAAGGAGGTCAAAGATTGGCCAGAAAGTTCTCTTGGCAAAATTACCAATTTGACTTTTTTTAAATTATTTCTCTTTGCGAGCTTGTTGGATGGAAAGTGTTCCTCCGGGGAAAAAAAACTCTTACAGCCTAAGCGGTCTGGCTGGATATCAGATGAAACGGATTTGTCACAGTCCGGACTGATAATGATGAGCATTATAAACAGAGAATGACATATTTTTCAAACTTCACTGCTTATTAAAGGTATTGAAATTTTGAGATGTAGGCCACATACAAAGCTATGCAAAACTGTGTGAAAAAAATAATACATAGATATAAAAGTACACCAAGGCATGGAGGCTCACTTTAGCTTGACTAGAAAACATTAGTCAGAAAAGCTTGAAGGAGAAGCTGCAGAGACTTACAGCTCAGGTTGAGGTTCAGTCACCATGTCCAGACAGTAAAATATAAGACAGATAATCTGTGAAAAGTTTGAGTTCCTCCACCTCCTCCCAGTGCTACAATTGATGTCTGAAGAAATACACCAGATCATGGTCAAAAACAACCAATCGGAGGCCGGGGGGAGGGTCCTAGCGCTGTCAATCATGCTTGTGTGCTTCTGCTAAATGTGCTAATGATGGAAAAACAACTTATTGTTCCAGGAAAACAGTTTTTCATCATCTGTGGCCATGCTAACTCGCCTCAGCATTCACGACAGGCTCTGTTGACTGAGAGAAGCTGTAGCATAGCAGAGAGCAAGATGGAGGGTGTGAGCACATGTGGGAATTTCTCAAGGGTAAATCCAACAAAACCTGCCGTCTTATAAATAAACCACCCATGCATTGTTCCAAACGCATCAGTAGCAAATTTGTGCTAAAAATAGATTCAGATTATTGTATTTTATATGTTATGAACAAAAACATTTCTTGCTTTTGCTTTCCACTTCATCTAGTATAGACGTGCAGCACACCAGACAGGCTTAAATAAAACTGAAATTGATATGTTTTCTGTTCATGTGGGAACATTGACTGAAGCGATAATCTAACGATACATGGACAAGCAAACTGAAAATGTCGGATAAAACATCTACTTCTCAGATTTGGAGTTTTTCCAGATTCAGACCGTGCTTCCTTCCCTCAGGGTCCTGAAGGTCTTCCTCTCTCGCACGGCCCAGAGGACGCCTTACATGACCAGCTGGCGCGTCCTGCGGCTGCTGGCGGTGATTCTCCTCATTGTGCTGTGGTTCCTGGTGGCCTGGACGTCGGCCGTGTGCCAGAGCCCGGAGCTAAGTCGCAGTCTGATAGTCGCAGGCTTTACACCAGAGGGGATGCAGTTCAGCATGTGCCTGCTGGACCGATGGGACTACATGATGGGAGTGGGTGAGTGTGTGTGCAGGTTTTTTATTTATTTTTTTGGCAGTTTGGTCAAGAGGAAAGTCATTGATTGGGTAAAATTTGTGACCCTGACTTCCATGCTTGCGACACAATTGTAATCTCGTTACTTTACCAACAACTGCTTCGTCATTGGAGTTCAGCTGAGAAATGTTTGGAGAAATATAAATCTAATAGAGAAAAGGTCAAGGGGTATTTGTGTTTTATTTGTGTTTGTACATCAAACGGTTTTCATCAGCTTATGTCACTATCTCATCACTGTCCATCGAGATTAAGGCTGCAACTAATGATTATTTTAGCAATTGATTACTCTGATGATTAATCAATTAGTAAGATTTTAAAAATTGCTACATTCTACAAATTATTAACTTAACCTTTTTATAAAATATTAGAAATACATCAAAACAAACAAACAAACAATTCTTTAAAAAAAATAAATACGAATCTTAATAATCTATTAATCACGATTAATCACGATTAATCTTTTCCTCCTGCCTTCTGCTGGCTTTTCGCTACAGTTTCTTATCTCTGGGTCTTTTAAGGTGGCTTTCATGGTCCATAAAAAAACCTCAAACACTTGTGTTAAGGTTTTTGGTCAGTTTGTAGAGTAAAGTAGCTCTTGAGTTTTTCACCACTTCTTGTCCACGTCTCTTCACATATTCATTCACTAATGTTGAGCCCAGTGTTGGGTTCAGAGTCCCTCTGCTGGATCACTGACACTAAGTTGATGTTTTGCTCTGGGTGCGTCTCCTTTAGCGATGCCATTACAACCTCTCTCTTCTGCTGGTTTGTGACCATCGTGTTGGCTTTTCTGCCGGTTCTGGTCAGTTGGATCTGGTACCATTTTCCACCGTTGGGGTCTCAGTTGAAAGCAGAAATGACACCACCTCCTGTGAGAAGTTTGGTGTCGACTGTGAATCGATTTATACCTGCTGGTTGGGGTCTTTCATGTCCACTTTGACAACCAACAATTTAAATAAATTTTCTTTAATATACTCACAGCCTGCTGTAAGGAGGTGTAACGATATAATTAGAATAATAATAGAAGGAAATAATACAATTTTTTCTGGTAATAGGACTTGTGCATTGTAGCGACCATTTTCTCCATAAATAAAGCAGTTTAGTACAAGCTTTAGCCATGTAGGTAGAAAAAGGTTTATGTTCAGGAATGAAAAAGAGGTAGGAAGGGATGAAATAGAGATGTGGGTATGTGTTGGCAGAAGGGTGAATTAAATCACCTGCTCCACGAAGCTGGCATATTTACTCTCTAAAGGATAGGAACATTTTTTAAGTCGTTTCGCTTATTCCCATGTTCAAGAGAAAAGCAAAACTTTTTTTTCACCAGAACATCATCACCTGAAATATAAAATAACTCCCGTAATGTCTAGTTTTGTTGTTGCCTTTCCTCTTCTCGTAATCTTGACCCGTTGTGTGTTTGGCGCCACCCTCTGACTGAGGTTGTTGTTGGAATTGGTGGCATAAATTACCTGTAGTAATTTCAGTCATTTGCTTTTTAATTGGTCTTCTACACTTTTCCTTCATGCTTGTTGTAAACATGATGTCCTCACTTATTATGTGTAGGTGGTAATTCCAAAACCAAACGTCCATGCATATAGTTGTATTTACAGGTGACACTTTAGTTTGACTTTTTCCAATTATCTGCAAAACTTTACAAATTGGAGTCTTGTTCAAGTGTAGCAGACATTAACAGGTACCATTGTGACCTCCTCTAAATCTGATAAACCTCCCTGCTTTCATATGCTTCCTTTTGTAGACAAAAAGAGCTTTTTATTTAAGAAACACTCAAAGGGCCCAAAAACATACTACCTCTTTCAAAACAGACCATTTCAGGCTGTAATTCAGAGCACATTCAAAATTGAAAGTGAAATTATACGTTTTGGGAGTACAATTTGCCTTTTCTCCACACACGTCTCTTAATAATTGTTAAATGATGGAGTGATTCTTTGGCGTAATAAGAACTACGAACCGCCTGAAAGGCAGAACTGGACTGATAATCAGGATGCTGGTCCAGCTCAGAGTTTGCACGCTGCATAAGAGCCACACAGGAAACAGGAAGAGTAGAAAGAAAAAGGTTTAATTCTCATGATATTTTTAGTTAACATACCTGCACAGATGTCTAAAATGCTTCAGTTTGGATGGCAAACTTTGTGATTAGTGCTCAATTAGGAATGCACGTCTACTTTAGACCCTTTGATATCAGATGTTGAATTCAGGCAGATTTTATCTGCAGAGCCCTCTGCTGTTTGGGTGAAAATTCCAGGAGCACCAGGACAGTCAGGACCTGTCGATCTGGGAAAAGTCTAGATTTGTTCCCCCCAAATAAATCATCAAAGAAACCTTTGTATTTAAGCAATATAAATAGGAAACGGGCTGCACAGTGGCGCAGTTGGTAGAGCTGCCGCCTTGCAGCAAGAAGGTTCTGGGTTCGATTCCCGGCCCCGGCCTTTCTGCATGGAGTTTGCATGTTCTCCCTGTGCATGCGTGGGTTTTCTCCGGGTTCTCCAGTTTCCTCCCACAGTCCAAAAAAAAAAACATGACTGTCAGGTTAATTGGTCTGTCTAAATTGCCCCTAGGTGTGAGTGTGTGTGTGCATGGTTGTTTGTCCT